>CANYCX010473716.1:0-17763 GCA_948193385.1 Breynia disticha f. nivosa
CATTCACATTTCTCATCTTGAATATGATGTGTTCTTGATGAACTGGTGCTTTGAACATACTTATGTGATTGCTAGCAAATCGTGTTTTGTGTGATTTTATGAATGGAAGTTCATTTGGTGAAAATGCTAAAAGTATTACACATGCTATTATGTTTAACTTTCTTAAATTACACTTGAATGGCATTGGATGGAATGAATTGATTAAAGTTGAGGTAATATGGGATTAGGCTAAACATAATGTATGCCATATATTCGGAAAAGGAATGACTAAATGTCGAAAATGTGTTGATGTGAATGTGTGGCAGGTGTTCTTGAGAGTTATGATAGATGTTGTGTTCATACTGTATGATATGCATGAAATGCAGTGAACTGAACCTATGACTGTTGTTGTTTGAGTGGAAATGTGTGGTATTGTTTGATTGGATTTTGTGTAAACCTGTTAAGTGTGAACTGGAGAATTTTTGGGAAAACAGAACAGCAGAACAGGCTGAGAAACGGGCACCCCAAATCATTCTCCAAACTGTTCTGGCTGTGAAAGCATTTTAGTAACACCAAATGGGATGAAGAACGGGTTCCACAAACCGTTCTCTTGCTGCTGTTGGCCTAATAAAACCATCAATTATGTATATTTGCAAAAAATGTTCAGTTTTACAAAGTGTTTTACGTAGGCAAGGGTACGACGACAGATTTTTTCATTAGAAACGATTTCATAGTTTTATAAAACTTTATTGAAGTTGTAAATGATTTTCATATGACCTTTGAATATGATTGCACACTTCTAAATTCTTACATTTGTAATGTAAAGTTTTCATAACAACCATCAATTATATATATTTGCAAAAAATTTCTTGTATCTTGGCAACTTCATATTTTATTTAAACGAAAGTTTTAGTCTTTCATTTAGTGGTATCATATCGAGGATTAGATCCCGCAGGAAGGGGCACATTGTTTTCTGTGCATATGCATGTTTTGGCCTTAGAATTTAATTGAGTTTTAAAAAATAGGGGAGATTTCTCGCACCCAACCTGGTGGAATTGTGACGCCAATTTTCGTAAAGTTCATTTTTTATTAAATACAAATTTTACAACTATATATATTTTTTAAAAGAGTGAAGCTAAGCAAGAAAGAGAAAACAAATAAATGGTTTTCAAACTCATCAATACAAATCATACATCATTAATAATTTGAAATGCGGAAGCAATGGAAATGTTTTACACACAATATTTGCAAATCTCATATGCACTATAGTGGTGTAAACACACAACATAAACACAACTCTAAACTAAGAGCTCGACCTTCAGTATCGTACCGCTCAGACTCGCCGATCGCGTAGTCCCGTCCCTGATACCTGTCACTTTGCGCATAAATCAACAGCCAACATGGGTGAGTATATAAAATATACTCTGTAAGTGATCACCTAGTGTTATCAAAGCTGGGGTGCAGGGGAGTCCTCGGCCTCCACTGCCAATCTTCCCTCATGGCTCACCATAGCCATGCGAAAAAAAAAATTATTTAAGCATTTTATGCCTTAGGAATTAATCCTAAATCATTCTCTCACTTTAACTAGTCATTAGCACATTGTTAGAGAAAATTTAGGTTTCTGCACAAAAATCACATAGGTTTAGTGAGCCCTAACGTACGTTATTCATCAATAGGCAAAACCACAATTTCAGGTGAAGAATAACGTAGGTCAACTTGTAATTAATGTAGGTTTAAGTGCCCTAACATACGTCATCCTCCTCAATAACGTACTTTAATTGCCTTCAACAGCTTTGTGCCCATCATCCGAGTTTTATCTCATACATACACACCTTTCCTAAGACTTAGCACATTAATCCATCTTTCTAAGCACTTGTTCATCCATCTTAAAACACTCAAGACACAACTATGGTCCATTTAATACCTGATTAACTTACTTTATCAAGATCAATTCAAACCTTCCTAAGCATCAACTTACACATCATTCATGATTTCCATGACATATACTCTTATCCATAACACACTGCAATACTCATATTCATTTATACACATCATACTTCATGTTTCAACTGCTTTTAAACACATATATCAAATCATTTAGCTTATTTTTGTGTTCCAACCATTGTTTCACATTCAACCATATCAACCTATGCGATTACTCATATTGTGACACCCGAATTCAACTATTATCTCATGTGTTATGATGTTTCCCATAAGATAATAATCAAACCCGGACATCATTTGATTGTTAAGAAATAAATAAAGTTTTAAACTGAAAAATAAACCAATACATTCATTACGAAATTGTACCTTTACAATGTAGTGAGAGAAGCCAAGTCGCAAAAATGTTTTGGTTAAAAGGGAAATGCAATTTATTCAATCCCATTTCAGTTTTAACCATACACTAACACATGCACTGTTTTAACATAACAATTTACATAAATCTTTGTGCACCGCCCACCTTTGCTCCTCGAACACAGCAGTCGATGTATGAACAAGCAGTCCGAATCCTTCTTCTAGCAAAATAGATCCCCTCAATTTCCTGCCCACACGGCAGGCATAAAACGCAGTGAGTCGCGTGACTCAGCAAGCAACACTTACCAAATGGACAATATTCCATTTTTAAGAAAATACAATATATACTCATTTCACGAAAACATCACATTATAGGCACTTGCACATCGCAAAATAATCACACGACAAATATAATCTAAAATGAATAACATCCAAGCAAGTCACCAGAAGCAATAAGTTTTAAAAATCTGGAAAACCAGTGATCCATACGTGATCAGTTGAGACTACGCGCGGTGGTGGCCAAATACCCGTTGTCGCTGCCACCACACGTAGTCTTGGTTCAAATAGACGCATGCTCAAGGCCAAAGTACGCGTGGTCGCGGCGACTGCTCGTACTTTGGTGTAACCACCTTTGGATCTCTGGTGTCCTGCGTGAATTTCAGCCAACACTCAAACCATACAATCAACTACATTTGTCATTATCCACGTACCTTCCTAACTTCATCCAACACTTCCAACCAATTCTCAAATAGCATTTAATCAGCAACTACACATATTCTTGTACACAATTAATTAATCTCAATCCAGCTAATCTCATATCTTCAATTCACAATTAGCAAGCCTAAATCATCCCCACTCAAAATTCCAATGTGAATTACATAAAAACAACCATAACACAAATTAGTCACAAATACACTCACGTTATGTTTCACAATCTTATTTAGCACAGCACTCACTATTCTAGACATATCACCATTTCTTCACTAACAATACAATCAGATTCATCATTTAAGCATATAATCACTCGGTCACATACGCATGATTTCATGGTTACGGATGAATGCCTCTAATGCATTATAACGCCATATCTTTTGATGTTAGACTCTGACTTTCATTTACACCCTTACTTGGCCATTTCTTTTGACGTTTACAAACGGGCCTCGTCGACCGGGAGTATGTGGTTATAATTACTATGGACCATAGATTTTACGCCCTTACTTGGCCTATATACGCCCTTAATTGGCCTGCCACAATCGAACACTAAAACGTGAACCGAGCGTTGCACTGTGCCGTTGTAACGTATGTTTTATATACTACCGCCATTAAGCTCCTAAGAGTCATAACCACTCCCTCAAATATATTGCTCACTAATAGCTATCATTCAAAATTTCTTTATCCACTAAATGTTCTCATGCATGAACATGAATGTCAAGATAACGTTCTCATGGACAACATATGCATCAAAATCATTTCCAAAACATACCATCTCCCACATAAATGCATCAACCATTGATATAATCAATAACATGAGAATACACTCATTCTTTGACAACATTAAGTCATGTATCAACATACATTCCAAATCAATACAAATCAACACGAATCACAGTAATTCTATATTCAACCCTCACATTACGCATATCATCATCAACCATTTCCAAAATCAGCATTTCCAACACATTAGGCCTATACCACAACAATTTCATAAGAACATACACAATCAAGTTAAGAACAACTAATTCAACAGTCCACAACACAAAGCATACAACCAAGGAATATTGCATTCATATTTCTTACCTGGCAAGCAACTCCTAATACTCCAGCCTAGAACTCCCCTCCTTGGGATTCTGACCTCCTATTACACAACTCATAAATTTTACATTAATTATGTATGTATGAGCTTACGTAAAATGATAATTTAGTGATCTACTTACGTTATATGATTACATGTTTTCATTAGCAATCTTCCCTCTTCCTCTCATTAATGACTCTCCCAACTACCTAATCTTAATTTCTTTCCTCTTCTCTTCACCAACCACAATTAATGGTTCTAACAGAATTATTTAAGTAGGATTTACGATTCCTACCATCCACACCATCATGAAACCCCACGTCATACACTCCTTCCTCTGAAACCCTACACAATTCTACGATCATTAATCTATCACTCTCATCAATTCATACCAATTCAAATTGACTGTTCAATTAACCTCAATAGGGCCTGAAGATGCTTACCTAAATAACAGCACCCAAAACCGAACATAGGGTTAAGAAACCTAATCTCGTCACTATTCACCAACGATGTTCAAATCTCGATTTCAGCCACCTAAACACGTTTAAACATGAAAATGGTTATCGATGGTTAGTACACATGCTAAGCTTTCCAACGAGCTAGTATATGCTCAAATTAGAGCTTAAACGACAAAGATTTAAGGCCGAAAACTATGGTTAAGGTTGAAAAACGGGATTCTACGAATCATTTAAGAAATTCTTACCGTAATTCAATCCTCGATTGATCTCACAACTCCCAAAAGGTCAGATTTCCACTAAGGAAGCATTTTCTAGGGTTTTTCCGTTTTCTAACGGAAGTAAGAAGGAGAGAGACGTGCTTGGTGATGGGAGAGAGAGATAGGAACAAAGGTATGCTTATAAGGCTTTCGGTTTGGACAGTTTTGCCCTCGAACATTTATGACTCACGGTTCTTTCATTTTCTCTTTCCCGATAACCCTAACAACCTCCGACTACTTTACTTATCACTAGTTTGCATTTCCTCAACAAACTTTTTCTTTAGTTTAAATCGTGAAAAATTTATGTACAATTTCATATGTTTAATTAAAACATTATTATTTTTCTGAAATTTTAGGACGTTACACATACTGCTAGTATACCCATATACAATTGTTCAATAATAAGGCAACACCATACCATCAAGTCCCAAAACAATTCAACAAATCCACAATCAACAAAACGACTCACATCATATTCCTCATTTCCATAACCCATACTCTTCACCAAACACAAGGGAATTCAACCCAACCACACATAAATCAAACCATATAGTTTTACATTCAACAATGATAACAGAAATTACAATATTTTAAGAACATACCTCATATTACCATCAACCCAAACAATAAATTATCAAAGTTTCTAACATATTCCATTTCTTCACAAAACATATAACCCAACAAGAGTCCATAGTATAATAAACACAAATTATGCTCTTATTATAGTCGCAAACCATTAACATTCATATTTCACACAACTTATATCATGTCATAATGTAACGAAAGAATGCATATGCAATGCTAATGCATTCTCACAGGAATGATGTGCTCTGGAGCCTTATTGTAAGAGAGAGTCCACTCTCTTCCTCATTTGTGAGCTCAAGTCCCATTTGTGAACTGAAGTTCCATTGTGAGCCAAAGCTCCATTGTGAGCCGAAGCTCCATTTATGAACCGAAGTTCCATTGTGAGCCAAAGCTCTATTTGTGAACCGAAGTTCCATTGTGAGCCAAAGCTCCATTTGTGAATCGAACTTCCATTGTTAACCAAAGCTCCATTGTGAGCCGAAGCATAATTGTGGGCCAAAGCTCCATTTCTTCTCAATGCATGAACATACACAAGCATATGAATGTTCCACACAAAAATATACCATCTCACCACATGAGCCAATGCTCAACATAGCTAACTTGTGACATAAATCAAAACATACATCGTATGTAACTCAAAGAGGTTCATCACTATCATCAATAAGGAATATTCTATCATGCACATGGATGCTCAACACAATTCATTATCTCATCCATAAATGTCAACTCATGGCCAAAACATTCCGAACATTCATATCGCAACCCAAATATTTATAGCTCATATCAACATAGTATTCACCACACACATTTCATCATAAGCTTTATTTTTATGATTAGCCAGCACATTCACAATGATGCACACTTATAAGAACTACTTATAACATACACTTACACATTCATCATCACTCCATATAAGTTTCATACTCATTTTAATTAACATGAACATACATACATTCCCATAACCATTCATCTTGTTCAAACCAAACCACAATCATTACTTAACACGTCATGTAAGTTCCTACAAACCAACCCATATATTTTTCCAAAAAATCCATTCAATTTCCAAAACACCACACAAAGGCATACATCATTCATGTCTTTATTTTAGTTAATTTCTATTTCCACTTCATTAAAGCCAACATTTATGACATAACTTAATCATTCAAAGCAACAATTCGAAAGTAAGCATAAAAGAACACTTACCTCACGTTCCTGCGGATTTGATTCAGTAAAAATCCCCGATTTGGGTTCCGTTTATCGTCCTCTACACAAAATGTAACACATTTCATCTTATAGACAACATTTTATACCTAATTTCCGATTTATCTAACCAATTCCTCAAAATCCCAAAATTCTCCCATAAACTCTAATTCCTTAAATCTTACCAAATCTTGTGTTTTTTTGTTAAAGACTTATGGAATCTTAAACTACAGTGAAAACCTATCAAATCCCAACCAAATGCAGCTATTTTCAACCACATTTTAGTTCAAAATCGAGAATCTTACCTCCTTTCCCGTAGCTCCAAAACCTAGCTAGAGGAAAGATCGATGGAGGGACGAATTTGTTGTTAATCCTCTGTTAATCCGATGTTTATTGGTAGGTTTGATGTTTGGAAGGTTATAGGAATGGTCTTTCGTGGTTGGGAGAGAGTTTAGAGGGTTTGAAAATGCTTTTCCCTCGGTTATAGCTGTTCTCGGCCTTTTAATGACATGTTCTGAACCCCAATAACGTATGTCTATTTTAAAAATTAACATACGTTGACAAAATGAAATTTCTGGGAAACATTGTATGAATAATGTACATTATTCACATGAATAACGTACGTCAAATAACGTATGTTATTTGCATACAGACAACCATACTTAGCATTTTCCAACCTCTCTTGCTCCCAGAAAAGCATATCTTTAGACAAACATACTTCCAACTTATTTTAAACATCATTCCAACTTAATTAAACATCAATAAACCTTGAATTAACATCCATATACACACATATACATCATTCCACAATGATTTACCTCATGCAACAGAAAATGGTTAATTCTTTTAACAAACTACAAGGTCACACATCTAACAACCAAACCATATTCTTATATCTCGAGTCACTCTCATATAAGATGATAATCAAGGATTCAATCTGATTCCTCTTAACTTACATGTTCATCTTCACGACAACATTACGATTCATACTATCACGTTCACGCACAAAACATGTTTAACCATTCACAGATTATTACCTTAAATCCCAAAGCATCTTACAGCTCGTCCATAACAAATAACCACTCTATAACTCTAAGATAACTCTATTCATCGGGTAATCACACAAGTACCCGAACACACCTTTACGACTTTACTGAAATCAAGACAAAGGTAGTGAGACTTCTGAAAAAGTTAAACCCTAAGATATATCAGAGTTTGAATCTGTAACCCAAAAATCCAATCCCATGAAAGATGCTTTCCCAATCTTTGTGGTCTTCCTTTATTACTACAATTACTATTCCGTTTGCCTCTTACATCCCCAACAACTTTACTCCTCCAGTACCTCATTCATAAATCTCATTTAGCTCATTTATATAATCTCATTTAGCTCATTTACATATTTACCTTTGGTCAAGTAAATATGTAGGAAGTCCAAGAATGTACTTCCTTATACAAGGTACAGCTCTGGCAACACTTTTAAGAGAGAACGGGCGATAGCAACCTCAAGAATCACGCTCTATAATCGAATCCTCAGTCATACTTTACCATAATCTCCCAATATCCTCAATAAATGATTACTTATAATAATTCCTTTCTTTGTAAATTCCTTTCACTTATTCACCTTTCACCCATACAAGACTGAATTGGTCTTTCAGAATCGTCATGTTCACTTAGTTCAATTTTTTTGTGGGACTTAATCCACACTCACTCTAGATCACTTTCCTAATTCATGTGTATACACTTATACGCTCCTTAGTTACTTAGATTTCTCTCAAGTTTCCAAGTTTCATTTAGGCACTTCACTTGCCACTTACAAATTTCACTCTTAATTGATTAAGTCACGTATGATGGTAAGATAGTTCTCTCACCTTTGGGTTCATCTCTCATTCACTAGTTTATGCTAATGGTGGGTTTCTCTCTCAATCATGAACCATAACATAACTCATACACATAAAGGGTCTCCTACTCTACAATAATTCACATAGCATCATTATTATACCTCCTTTGAGCAACAATGTCCATTGCATCGCCTACTCACCACACAAAGTTGAAACACTGTTTATAGAATTCTTACATCAACATACATATCCTTCACACTTCATGGTTATTTTCCTCATTTTTACCAATTCATTCAACAGACAACTCGCAAGCATATAATGCATCTTTCAAGATCATTGTCAATAAGTTACAGTCCAATCCAAAAGTAATCAGTTAATACAATCTCAAGCATAATCATATACACACGACACTCAATACTATACATCATTTTAAGCATAATTATGTTCTCATTGTCAACTCTAATCCTTTAACAAGTTTCCATGCGTTTACAAATGTATAGTGCATACCATTATTTCTTTTTGTGAAAATGTAAACATTATTTTCATGGCAACAAGCGTTCTCTCACATGATTTACGATCATCTCTTTCATATCCCTCAAAATGAGTTCATTAGAGTCATGTTTTACGCAAGTATGTGTACTATGAAACAAAATACATAACAACATGCTTTCAAAGTTTATCATACACATAACATAAGCATGTTTCTACCAATGCAAGAACATTCATTCAGATGCAACACATCGAACCCATCCTATTTTGGTCCCCAGTTCTATCCATAAACCAGTCACCATGCTTAATACTCTATACTTGATTGCTTCTTAGTTCAGTTCTAATAGAGACCATAAACATTTATAGCTGGGCATATATTCACTCAACATTTATTAAAGCATACCAAACATTATATGTCATTAACCTTTTTATTTTCCCAACACATATCAATTATATTAGTCTCATGCACTGTCTCATATATCAGGTTCATATTTGCACATGTGCATACTATGCATAATTTCACTCATTTTACACATACAAAATTGTAACATATTTGCTACTATCAGCATTTTACCATTTTCATCATTATGCATAGACTCTCAGGACTCGATGGCTGCGTGTGATACACTGTCAACTAGCTCCCTTCCTTTGAAAGTAACCATTTTCAAACCAAAGTTTCACACACAAATATGCAATGAAAACATTTCCTGGCATATTTTGCAGGGAATCTAATTCTTGGTCTGATACCACTAAAGGTGACACCAATTTTTGTAAAGTTCATTTTTTATTAAATACAAATTTTAGCACTATTTATTTTTTTAAAACAGTTAAGCTAAGCAAGAAAAAGAAAACGAATAAATGGTTTTCAAACTCATCAATACAAATCATACATCATTAATTTAATTTGAATTGCAGAAGTAATGGAATCATTTTACATGCAGTATTTGCAAATCTCATATGCACTACAGTGGTGTAAACACACAGCATAAACACAACTCAAAATTAGGAGCTCGACCTTTAGTATCGTACCGCTCAAACTCGCCGATCCCGTAATCCCATCCCTAATACCTGTCACTCTGCACACAAATCAACAGCCAACACGGGTGAGTTTATAAAATATACTCTGTAAGTGATCCCCTAATGTTATCAAAGCTAGGGTGTAGGGGATTCCTCGCCCTCCACGGCCTATCCTCCCTCATGGCTCACCATAGCCATACCACAAACAATTTATTTAAGCATTTTATGCCTTAGAAATTCATCCTAAATCATTCTCTCACTTTAACTAGTCATTAGCACAAAATTTGGGCAAAATTTAGGTTTCTGCACAAAAATAATGTAGGTTTGGTGAGCCCTAATGTAAGTTATTCATCAACAGGAAAAACTATAATTCCAGGTGAAGAATAACGTAGGTAAACTTGTAATTAATGTAGGTTTAAGTGCCATAACGTACGTCATCCTCCTCAATAACGTACGTTAATTGCCTTCAGTACCTTTCTGCCCATCATCCGAGTTATATCTCATACATACAAACCTTTCCTAACACTTAGCACATTAATCCATTTTTCTAAGCACTTATTCATCCATCTTAAAACACACAAGACACAATTATTGTCCATTTAATACTTGATTAACTTACTTCATCAAGATCAATTCAAACCTTCCTAAGCAACTTACACATCATTCATGCTTTTCGTGACTTATACTCTTATCCATAACACAACACAATACTCTTATTCATTTATACACATCATACTTCAAGTTTCAACTCCTTTTAAACAAATATATCAAATCATTTAGCTTATTTTCATGTTCCAACCATTGTTTCACATTCAACCATATCAACCTATATAATTACTCTTACTGCAAGTATACCCATATACAATCGTTCAATAATAAGGCAACACCATGCCATCAAGTCCCAAAACAATTCAACAAATCCACAATCAACAAAACAGCTCACATCATATTCCTCATTTTCATAACCCATACTTTTCACCAAACACAAGGCAATTCAACCACACATAAATCAAACCATATAGTTTTACATTCAACCATCGTAACACATATTACATTCTTTTAAAAACATACCTCACATTACGATCAACCGAAACAATCCATTATCAAAGATCCCAACATATTCCATTTCTTCATAAAACATATAATCGAACAGGAGTCCATATTATAATAAACACAAATCATGCTCTTATCATATTCGTAAACCTTTCGCATTCATATTTCACACAGCCGATATCATGTCATAATGTAATGAATGGATGCATATGTAATGCTAATGCATTCTCACACGAATGATGTGCTCCAAAGCCTTATTGTAAGAGAGAGTCCAATCTTTTCCTCATTTGTGAGCCAAAGCTTCATTTGTGAACCGAAGTTCCATTGTGAGTGAAAGCTCCATTGTGAGCCGAAGCTCCATTTGTGAACTGAAGTTCCATTATGAGCCAAAGATTTATTTGTGAACTGAAGTTCCATTGTGAGCTGATACTTCATTGTGAGCCGAAGCTCCATTTCTTCTTAAAGCATGAACATACACATGCATATGAATTTTCCACACAATAATATACCATTTCACCACATGAACCTCGATAATGTATGTCTCTTTTAACAATTAATGTACGTTAACAAAATGGAATTTTTGGGAAAAATTGTATGAGTAATGTACGTTATTCATAGGAATAACGTGCACTATTCCATCACAAATCAAATAACATATGTTTTGTTGCAAATAATGGACATTATTTGCATACAGACAACCATACTTAGCATTTTCCAACCTCGCTTACTCTTGGACATACATATCTTTATACAAACATACTTCCAACTTATTTTAAACATCATTCCAACGTAATTAAACATCAATCAACCTTGAATTAACATCCATGTACACATATATACATCATCCCATAATGATTTACCTCATGCAACATAGAATGGTTACTTTTTAAGGCATTACAGGAATCCTTGGAGCCAAAACTTTATGAGGTAACCTCCTGTTTCTAAAGGGAGTGTTTAAGTATGGCCACACACTCTAGGGATATAAATTCAAATCACACCGAGGAAGAAGGTAAACTAGTAAGTGATCATGGGATGATGGGGAGTAGGTTAAAAGTTAAAATTCTTGACGGTGGCAAAGAGGAAGTTGTACCATGGGTGAACGCCACAAAATAAGTGCAGGAAATGGACAGACTAGATAAGGCGTGCAAGGAGAGGAGTACAATGTATGATTGGGAGTTATGTATGTGATTGATTCAGTTAAAACTATGTAAAAGTGCTTTGTTGGTATGGTGTCGTACTATAAAGAAGATTACTAATTTGATGATAAAGTATAAAGTAATCATGTGGAGAAAGAGAGTGTAAGCAAGGGAACCGAATCAATGAACCCTAAAAACGTGGAAAAGGGTCGCACTCTAAGAGAAAGGGTGTAAGGAATGGTTTCAAGATTCTAACAATGATCGTGAGGGCAGTGGTGATTTTGGAAAAGGTGATATTGATCTAGGTAATTACGAATATTGGAAATTTTTTGAATATTGATCATGATTATAGGGTGTTACCCAGTTGTATTGGGATAGCCCTCAGAATGTTGTTCATAAAGAGTCTATTTTATAGTAGTGAATAAATCTTGAGAGGGAAGGGTGAGTGGTCACAACGTTGATAATGTGGATGAAGACGATAACTTGGGGGTTTGGCAAGGCTCTGAGAATAACAATGTATGCAACCAGATAAAAATTTGATAGGAAAAGATGGGAAATAATAATGACGAAGGTGGAAGTGTGGTGGTGTTCCTTGTGGTAGCGATGATAGGGACTATTCTGAATGTTTAGAGGATGACACTAATAAAAGTAGCTAGAAAGAGAGTGTAATTATCAGTGATGACAAAGATAATGGTGGCTCTGATGTTACTGGAAGTGGAGGCACAATCACTTTTCAAACTTTAGAGATCAACTCTGGTAATTTGCAAATGGAAGAATGTGCAAATGTTAGTGATGGTGATGCCAGTATGAGAAGTTCTTATACTGATAAATCCTTTGAGGGCATTTTTGGGATGTAGACATTGTCCGAGAAAAAGGAAGTATAGGAAATAATAAGGATCATTAAGAAGGAAGAAAGCGAATGGTGGGAGAGACGAGTCGAGTGGTGATGGTAAAAGGGAAAAGGGTTAGAACACTTAAATTTTTATAGAAAGAAGGCTAGGGTAAGGCAGAGAGCAGTGTGTCAGAGGAGGAAAGAATAGTGTTTCTAAGGAAAGGAGTCATATTGAAAGGCTTAGAAAGGTAAATTTAGAACTTAAGGGATGCAAAGAACCAACTAAAGAAGATCTCATATTAAGAATGAGGGACCAAGTATGATAAAGAATGAGGGACCAAGTGTGATAGGCCTGACTCTTGACCTAGGGAGATGATCACCATAGGTATGTTGAAATTTTGAGGACGAAATTTTTGCTCACCATAAAGTTGTTACGCCCTCAAATTTGATCCCTAAAAATAGGTTAAAATCAAGAAAAAACAATGTTATATCTGTTAGGAATCATAAGGGGTCGAGGTAAAATGAGACGGGGTTAAATAAGATGAATGAATTGAAGAATTTTGTGGCCATGATGAATAACGTGCGTTCTTCATAAGAATAATGTACATTATTCTGGGAAAACCCAAATAGCGTTGGTTATATAATGTAAATTACCTAGCCTAAAACTTATGTTATTGCGGGTCTGGACGCGTCATTAAAAGGCACAAAAGAAGCCTCAGACGGGACATAAATGTCCCACAACCTTCTCAAAATTCTTCACAACCCCTAAACACCTTCCTAAGAGTTCGTAAATACCAAACCTTCCTACTTACATGTAGATTTCCATAGCAAAACACGAATTATTCCTCCAATTAGATTATCCTTCCATCTAGGGTTTGTGGAAAACTTGGTGAATGGTAACATCTATAACCTTAGGATGAAATCTATATAAAATAAGGTGAAATTGGTAGTGTTTAAATGGGCTTTTTTATTGTAGTTTTGCTATGTTCAAACATCAAACATAAGAATAGGATATTTATGGGAGATTAAGGATTTGGGGTTTTTAGGAGAGTTAGGGATTTTGTGTAGAGGGAAGTGTAAATACGGGAAATTTAAGATGTATTTCATAACGAGTAAATAAAATCGAAGAAGAACAACCAATTGTATTGGGATTAGGTCAGACAAGGGGAAAATTGAGGAATAGAAGAAATTAAGGTTGGAATTATATAAATTGTTCAAAACTCTTAACATGGGAGTTTTGTTTTAATGAACATTGTAGGAACCAAAGCTTGCAAAGGAAATGGATCTACTACTGGAGGGGTTTGCCGAGATTGGAGGTAAGTTTATACCTTTTCACTTACTTATCCATACTTAGTCTCTTGCATGATTAACTATGTTTTGGCCTGAATGTGTAAATTAATGTGTAACTGCAAATTAAAAACCATAAGCTATAAAATGTTGTGTATAATGTGTATGTATACATAGGTGTGAAGGAATGTTCATCTTATGCAAAGTGTGTGTTGATGCATAATGTGTTTGAATAATGTGGTTAGTTGTGGCCGTATGAAATGAGTGTGTTGTACTTTGTTTTAAATGAAATGAAAGAGTGTAAACAAAAGAATGTGTAATATGCTTTGTAATGTGGTCCAAAGTGTATTTTTATACCTATGCTTTATAACTTTCATGCATGTGGGATAATTGTATGGTAACATTGATATGATAATGATAATTGGGTAACATTAAATACATGAGTGTATCCATATATTTTTAGATGGCAAGAAAAATGATTATAACATTTGAGAAAAGGTTCTCACGTGGTGTTTCATTTCATAGATGTTGTTTGACTTAGGTTATATAAAATGAATACATGGAGTGAATTTGCTTTCTTGATTGGTATAAATGAAGGATATGGTTATGGTTCCCTGAGTATGAGTTGAGACAGTGTGTGAAAAATGTATACAAGGTATGTCTAATGATGTGTCCTATAAAATGAGTGTTTTAACTGGTGAGTGAACTATAATGCCTTGAGGGCATAGTAGGATGGTTGATATGTGTGATGTAGGATATGAGTTTAGTTAACTGAGATAGAATGATGATACTTGAGAGTGGGATTTTATGAATGTATGGATGTTAACATGATCATGTATGATCATTATGAGTCCGATTGAATGGAATTGAATTATGACGTGTGGGACGTGTGGAGTGTCTTAATGTGTGGAATTTATGATAAAAGATTTGGATTGCCTTAAATGGATTCACTTTTCATGGATTTAGCATGGTTATATACATGTATTGCTGAATGAATATGTTTTGTGCTTGAGTTATTGAATAAAGACTTTTGAAAAAGAGTAATCTGAGCATGTGCACTCATGACATACATACATGTGTCATACATGCATCGTGGAGTTGAGATAGAGACATGTAATTGAAAGGCCACACTATGTTTGATTAAGTAAATGAGAAATAATGATAAATGTGGGTGTTGATCTTTGGTTGAAAAATGTGAGAGGAACTAGCAATGTGAATCCTAAACACATATACTAGAGATTAGAAAGCGTCATGTGAGACTGGGTAATCCTAAGCACATCGACGTTCGGTTGGTCAATGTACGTAACACTAGCAATGTGAGACTGGGTAATCCTAAGCACATAGACATTTTGTTGGTCAACTTATGTTGTGAACCCCAAATCCGTTAACTTTATTTTCCAATAAATAATGATTTTTGCACCATTTTTTTTCTTTTAGGTTAACGTAAAATCTTTCACGAAGGAAAATATATAAAGAAAGGCATGCATGCATTTCATTAAACCAGGCCAAAATACAAATCAAGTATAAAGTATTTGAAAGCGAATGGTTTTGGTTTAAAAATGCATGACTCGTAATGTAACGTCTTAAAATTTTGATAATAATAATAGATTTTAATAAATATACGAAAAGTACATAAATTTTTTGCGAATTAATTGAAATAATAATTCGGTGGAAGGGAAGAGAATTAGTGGAAAATAAGTTACTTTGTTCCTCTCTCTCTCTACCATCACCAAAAACATTCTCTCTCTTCTCTATTACCTCTCCAAAGCCAAAAACCCTAGTTTATCTATTTCTTTATGACAACCTTACCAATTGGGAGTTGTGAGATCGATCAAGGATCGAATTTTGGTAAGAATTTCCTACATGATCTATTGAATCCCGTTTTTGAAAGTAAACCGTAGTTTTCGGCCTTAAATTTATTTCATTTAAGCTCCGATTTGAGCAAATAATGGTTCGTTGGAAAGCTTAACATGTGTACTACCTGTTAGTAACCATTTTTAGTGTTTAAATGTGTTTTAGGTGTCCGAAATTGATGTTCGAAAGTCATATGTGAATAGTTGGGTTTCTTAACCCTAAGTTCAATTCTGGGTTCTATTCTTTAGGTAAGATTCTTTGGACCCTATAGAGGTTGTTTTGACCATCAATTTAATTTGGGTATCAATTAATGAGATAGATTGTAATACGGGTAGGAAAATGTTTAGGGTTTTGGATGGAGGATTGTAGGAATTTGGATAAACTTTATGTGTCGAATGGTGGAAATCGTAAAAACATACCTTAATAAATCGGTTAGGAACATTAATGATGGTTGGTGGAAAGAGGGGAAAGGTATTAGGTTAAGGTAGTTGAAAAACATCAATGGGAGGAAGAAGAAAGATAGTGAAAAAGAGTATTTAAAAGTATAAGCATATAGGCATCGCAAATTTATCGTCTTTGCATAGTGTCATGTATGTACAATTAATGTAAATTTATAATTTGTATAATAGGAGGTCAAAATCTCGGAGAGGGCAGTTCCCAGCAGGAGCGTTAAGTGTTGCTTGCCAGGTAAGCAACATGAATGCAACTATCCTTGTTTGTATGCTTTGATTTTGAAATGTTTGGTTTGAGTGTGACATAATGTGATGAGCACATGTGGATTGGTTACAAGTTTATGACATACAAAATGTGATAATTTCGTATGTGTTTTGGTTGAATTGTTATGATTGGTGATGTACGGTATGAAAAAGTGGAAGTTGTTTATTTGTGTACTTATGTTCAATTGCTATACGTGATGACTTTATGATTTGGTGAGAATTGTGTTGAGAATGGTTGTTGTTGAAAACATCATTGGATGTAAAGTATTGCATGAATATATAAATTGATGCCTTATAAGGATATGTGTGGCAATGTTATGAATATGTTGAGCTTGTTGTGGTTGAATTCCACTTTTGATGAAGTAGCATGCATGAGCATGCATGATTGTATTATATGATTATGCATATATCATTCATGCATATTGGGCTCATAGGGAGCATTTGACTAAAATATGGCTCATAGGGAGCATTGGAAATGAGTGAGTGGTTATGGCTCTTAGGAGCGTAAATTGCAGTAGTATAAAAAACACTCTTTACCGCAGCATAGTGGAAGTATCGGTTCACTTTTTAATTTTCGAGCGTGTCGGGCCAAGTAAGGGCATAAAAATCTATGGTCCATAGTAATTATAACCACATACTACAGACCAACGAGGCCTGTTTGCAAATGTCAAAAGAAATGGCCAAGTAAAGGCGGAAATTGGGAAACAGAGTCTAAAATCACGCATGTTGCACTGTAATGCATTAGAGGACATTCCTTCACAACCAGTTGGACATATTTGTTGGAATTGTATGAATGTTTGTATATATTTTGGGATTGTTTGTGTGTGAGTGGGAAAAAGGGATGCCATACTTTGAGAATTGGATGATGAAGCTATTATATTTGTGAAATGAGACATGAATGTATGTGTGTATGGATCCATTTCTATATTCTTATGTGAATTATGATTGGAAATAGATTAGGTTTGCCAAGTGTTG
>CANYCX010474073.1:0-32250 GCA_948193385.1 Breynia disticha f. nivosa
AATCAAAACAATTTCAATCCAACACAAAAACCTTATTACACAACATCACCGAAACATCTCCCATGAAAACCCAAGCAATCGCGTTCTCAAAAGAACAAAAAAACCATTCCCATCGCCTACAGAAAAAGAAAAAAATCCGACAAAAAACAGATCAAAGAGAAGAGGATCTGAATAGACAGAGAAAATGAAGAGGTGTCGTGTAGGATTTTGTTTAATTTGAGACTTCGATTATAGAGAATGAGATGGAAAAGGCTGGAATATGAAAGAGTGTTTTATGTAACTGAATTGGTAATTGCCCCCAATTTAAGCGTGAGATAAGATTGGCTAAAAGTGTAATATGTTACAATAAAATAACATAATAATAAAATCAATTTAAAATATACCGAAAACCTCAATAACCAAACGTACAGTTCCAAAATTCAAAAACCAAACTTAAAAAGGTCCACTGGGAGTAATTACCTCATAATTTTCTGAATAGCTTTCGATCCTAATCCTAGTAGCCGAAGTCCATTACTTGTATGGAAGACCTCCAAACTACATCACCAACTTTTTGGGCCCAACCTTTACGACTTGTTTTAAGGATTAATTATAGAAGTAATTATGTAGGTTCAGTTTTTTCTTTTATAATTGCAGAAATATAAATTTTACTTTTAATTTTTAGATTGAACTTTTTTGTTGCACTTATACTCTCTTATTTACATCTTATACGATTATTTGCTAGCATCTAGTGAGCCCATTATAATCATATACATATTCCAAATAATGAGCACATTTAATCAAGTTGTTTCAAGACTCTTCTTTCATTGTATCGAGATCTTCACTCATCTTTTTACGTTTTGTTTTCCTCTCATCTCAAGCTTCTGTTTTCTAAAGCAGGTTAGTTAAACACTTAAACTTTCAAGAATATTTGTCATAAGAAATTTAAGTTCATTTATTTTTATTGTTGTTATTTTTAACTTTTGTTACTATTTTTGTATCGTATTTTTTATTTAATCTTTTATTATTTTGTATAGCTAAAAAAGACAAACAAATGATCCAGATCTATTCTTATGTTTAAATATGAACATCTTGGTAAATATATTTTTTGTTCATATTTTGATTTTTTTTCTTATTATTTTATTTCTTAACTTTATTTTTTATGTGTCTAAGTCTTAAAGTCATAATAGATATAATAAGATCATTGCATTATTTTTTTATTTAATGAAAATATTTTTTAAAATAATATAATATGTGCATGTTTGTATATATTGAATATCAACTTAATAGTGACGCATTATTCTATTAATTTCTTTCATGTGTTTTAACTTAGTATAAACTTTATATAACTCTATTGCAATTTTAATATTTTTATGTGTACATATTTTAAATTGACTTTTTTATTGTTATTTCAGTGGTTTTATCTTAATATCAACTTTATATAGACTTGTTGTCAATATTAATATCTTTTACATTACTCAATTTCTTGGCTGTCAATTTAATGCTAACTATATATAAACTAGTTGTCGATTTTAATATATGCGTCAATATTTTTATGCATTGTTATTGTAAACTAAATCGTCTACATTATATCAACATTTAATTTTGTTTGTACAATATACTGTATTGAGTGCATTAAGATGTGATAATATAGAAATATTAATTGAATGTATATTTGATGTATATTTGTTGTATACTTCATACTAGTTGAATAACTACTTCAGCATATTTTTGGTATTTATTTGAATATCGGCTTAATAATAACACATTATCATTATTTTTTATTAATTTTTCTAATATCATAATATTTGTAATCTAAACTTGATATATACTTGTATATTTTTATATATTAATGTTGGTGTTAATTTTTAAATTAATGAATATCAACTTAATAACAATAGTTTATAATTATGTTAATTTTTATGATTTTTTTATGATATTCATGCGATATAAGCTTGATAAATAGTTTTAAGTATATTGAATACTCTATAATTTTTTTTTTCACTTATCTCTATTTGATTTTTTTTGCATGATAACATATTGAAGATGTTAATGATATCTATATATGTTATTATCAATTCAATGAATTTATCATTTGAATTTTTTTATAAATTAAATGTCAACTTAAGAATATCAAATAACCATTATCTTATTTTTTTTATATTATATAATATATGTGAAATGTAAACTTGATACATATTTAATTATAGTGTATATATATTTGC
Organism: Breynia disticha f. nivosa; assembly: GCA_948193385.1. Taxonomy (NCBI): domain Eukaryota; kingdom Viridiplantae; phylum Streptophyta; class Magnoliopsida; order Malpighiales; family Phyllanthaceae; genus Breynia; species Breynia disticha. The sequence continues at coordinate 2,202 of CANYCX010474073.1, forward strand.
AAGTACAATTCTTTTAAATTAGCATTGTTTATTGTTGAAAACAATAATTCTACAATAAGTTAAAAAATTTCGTTATGAAAGAATATTCATGTTTTCTTTGTTGAATTTTGAATTGTAACTCATTAACTTATATAATTATATTTTTCTTACAGGAATGTTATTAAATTGATGTTAAAATTAATTAGATTTCAATGCTCATCCCAAAGTCTTCATAATAAATTAAAAATAAAATTTTGTTTATCGTTGAAAATGAAAAAAATTGTTGAATAATTTGAATATGAAGAAATAATCATGTTTTGTATATTCAATTAATTTGTAACTAATGCAGTTATGTTTGATGTTGATGGAATCTTGACGATTGTTGATGAAGTTAATTGACAATTGTAGAACATGAGTGTGTTTTTGTTTTATTTGTTGTTAATGTGGCAAGTGTGATGTTTTTAGTTTAGGGTTAGTGTTGTACAATTTGCAAATAAATAATCAGTTATACAAAAACTTTCATTTATTAATAAGTTAATTACAATTAAAGATGTATGGAAGGTATTTATGTCATCAACCCTTAATTATATACTCTTTGGTCTTATTTTAAGTGTCATAAAATTAAACTTTAATTATCTCAAAATAAATATCACAATTTATTTTTTCACAAAAATATTATTAAAAAATTCTCATACATTAATGATAATGATAAAAGTTCATAATCCCCAAAAATATTAACTGAAATTTTTTAAAAAGTTACAAAAAGAAAAAGTTAGTCATATTGATAACTTAAATGAAGTGTAGAGTAGGAAGTAGTGCAGAGTGCGTGGCAGCAAGCAGGACTAATGTGGGGTCACAATAACTTTTGCTTGTCTTCATACAAATTATATAAAATCAAACTATTTTTTTACTTAATAAATCAAAGATTTAAATTTATTTTTTTTATCGCATCTAACATTTAAAATTAACCGTCTCAAAGAGTTCCAACTTATGAATAATCATAGTTAAACTCCGATCATACGAAGAAATGATGTTGAAAAGAGTAGAATAGAGTAGAGATGAGTAATAAAAAAAAGGGAAGCACGGGTCAATTTAATTTCTTAAAATGAGCACCTATTTTTAATGGCTGAAATCTTTTGTCTCATTCTTGCGTTGTAGGGTGATTCTTTTGGGAAGCGGCCCACTACTCTACTCTTCCTTCATCTACTCTTCCACGACATATGAACAGTGCTACCAAACAAAACATGACAAAAAGCCGCTCTACTTCACTTTGTCTCAAGAGAGAAGTACGCAAAAAAAATGTAGCAATAATCGGGAGGACTTTGTGCTTGCATTGAATTTTTTTTTTTCTATAACTTTTTGTGTGAGTACATGAAAAGAGAAACACACACACAAAATGTTATAAATGCTTATGAAAACACATTGAAAATGTAACCCATCAAACATTCTCATACTTAAATTTTACACGTCCTCGAGTAAAATATAATTCAAAACACAAACATAACAATTCATGCCTCAATGTAAGATCTCAACATAACAAATCTCGGAGGTAAATCTTAAGTGTCTACAAATGACAATCACATGTACCTCGATCATGAAACAAAACATGGATGGTATTTACTTTACAGAATAACACATGATCTTGATAATCAACCAAAATCGTGAGTGTGTTCATCAATATATATATGTTGGTAGAATAAAAACAACTACTTGTCATCATAGGCAGACAGGACAGAATAAAGAAAAGTGAGTATATAAAAGAAATGTGAGTCATACTAACAAGTCTTTCACCAAAGCATATAAAATATATAATAATAACCTTTTTTCAACCCATTATTTTTGAGACTTTCAGTCTGTTTACTTGTTTTTCAAGGTGTTCAATTTTGTTGGCAGCACAAAGGTGGACACTGGTGGTGATTCTCCCAGCTAATTGTGAGTCTTATCTCGAAATTACTTTGCATACTCATATCCTTAGGACATTGAAGTAATTTTAGAGATCCATTAAATGTAGCAAATAATTCAAAAAAATAAAATTCAAACACATAATTTATTTTTCATGGTGAAAAACACGAGTAATTCAGACATTACTAATATATAACAACAATTCTAAATCGCATCCCAAATACTAAAAAACAAACATAAGCTTATGTTCATAACGTAGCAAAATACAATATAAGTCGTGCTCAAAATGAGGTTTTGGTTTTTTTCAATAATCAAGTTAAAATTTTTTTCTTCTTATTATTTTAATAATTCTTCTCTTTATTTTTCATAATCGAGGCACATATTTTAAAGTTCCACACTTATACTATTTCAAGATCATCACTGAAAGTTACATTGAATTAAAGTATAAAAATTCAAGTTGGTTTGAAGAAAATTTGGACAAATGAGATTTTAAAGTATGAGCATGTTTAAAGATTTAAATTTTAAAAAGTTTCAAATGCATGCTATGAAATAATAAAATGAAAATGAATGTGTAGGAAAGTAAGGATGGAAACAAATTAAACAAAATAAAATAAATTAAACAAAATAAAAAAGTACACTAACACCTCATTCTCTTACTTTAAAATTGACATTGTCTTCAATGTTAAACAATTGTAAAAGCCAAATAAAATCATAAAGCATGAAGAAAATGGGTGAAGTCTACAATACAATAAGATACTGAGATAAAAAATAAATGGGTCCAAAGAAAGTTTGTGAAATAAGGGCTTTTTTCTCAAAAAAGTAAAAAAATAAAATAAAATTCTAAAATTAGATGGATTAGAATTTAATTCCAAAATGTGGTGATTCTCAAACAAATTCCTAATCTAGTGTTTTTTTTTTGTAGAAATTTGCATTATGCCATGACTCATGGCATAATATCACTTATTATTTTTTTTAATTAATAAAATTGTAAGTAATGATTGGTTAATGATTAGTTAATGATTGTAGTTAATTAAATAAATGTGTGGAATTATAAGGTAATGATGAGGTAGTGATTGAAATAAATTGATTTAATTTTGAAGATGTGTAATTATTTATGAAATATGTTAATTTAAAAAAAATTAATAAGATGGAAGGACAATATTTCATGAAATAAAATAATTTATAGAATAAAAAACACTGATAAATATTTTCATAAGAACAAGATTTGAAAAAAATTTACATATCAAAATTACGATTCCTACGCACAATTGTTTTAAGATAGGCGTCATGACGCTGTCGTCGACGTTGAGTGTCCATGTCGATATGCTCAGTGCCAGGGCATCGAAGGGACTCGGTCAAATCCTACTCCAAGTCCCGAGCTGCAACATCAATGTAGGGACCAACAGCCGACGATGGAGTATGCATAGCAGTTAGAAAAGAGTCGAAAGATTGTCTATGCATAATTGGATTTTGTTGCGCGAAGTGCTGTGGCTGGGTGGGAAATTGCGATAAACCGCCAACCACAGGAGGTGATCCCCAAGTCGCAAAGCCACCATCTGATGGGTAAAAAGGCTGAGGAGTCGGATTGGACGGACCAGAGCTTCAAATCCAAAGTTTTGTAGAGGAGTGTAATAACTAAATGATGCAAGATGGGACACGCCTGTATCATCCATTATCGATGGAACTCCAAAACTGTGGATAGAAAATGGTGGCAGAACAGGATCACACTGGGAATGAGCTGGCACTGGAACATCTGTTTGGCGCCTATGTCGTCAATGTCGACCCGGCTGAATCGGTGGTACCTCTGGAACTTAGAGTGCTTTTGTTATGGGTAGACTAATTACTGACAATATTATTATTACCAATGAAATAAACCATTATTTGAAAAGTTTGAGAAGGGATAAACATGATTTTGGGATTCTATGAAGATGGATTCTACTGGTTATAATGTGTGTGAGAAGTGTCAAGTTCAAAGTACTATTAGGAAAATAAGAGATCGGTCTTATATTTCCAAAGAAGGGACTCTGGTAAGGAGATCCGTTATCACCCTTCCTTTTCATTATTGCTGCTGAGGTACTTTCAGCTCTCATAAAAAAATGAAGAAGAAGGATTAATGCATGGTTGTCGTATTGTAACCTTGGCTCCACAGGTGTCCCACCTCTTCTTTGCGATTCTTATTTTTCAAAGCCACAACTAGTGAATGTTAGGTTGTTAAGGAGGTGCTAAAGAGCTACAAACAAGCATTAGGACAAAGTGTTAAATTCAAAAAATTAGCAATTACATTTACTAAAAAATGTTACTACTGATTTGCGTGGTGCGTTGTATGACGTGCTAGGTGTTAAAGAGGAAGTGGACAACTTGACATATCTGGGAATGCCATTAATCTTAGGTTGCAAGAAGAAAGTAATCTTTGAGTTAGTTAAAGATTGGCTTAAATAAAGAATAAGCAAATGGCAAGGAAAGATGTTGTCTCTTGCACGGAAAGCTCTCTCACTGAAAACGGTTGTGTAAGCCTTACCGACCTATATCATGAGATTGTATTTGCTGCCCAAATCAACTGAGGATGAACTTCAGAAGTTAATGAATAGCCTTTTCTAGGATGGCATTAAATGGATGAAATGGGAAAGAACGTGTAGAGATAAGGTTGATGGCGGTTTGGGTTTTAGAGACGTGTTGGATTTCAATCGGCGATGTTGACTAAACAAGGGTGACGTTTATTGACAGTACCTAATTGTCTTATGACTTAAATCCTTAGGGCCAAATTCTTTGCTAAAGGAAATTTCATGAACTCTCAATTGGGTGGAAATCCAAGTTTAATTTGGAAGAGTATATAGACAACCAAGAAGGTGCTTAGTTGTTAGGTGTGAATTGGCAATGGCAGAGAGATGAATACTTGGAGTGCAAATTGGTTACCTAGCATAAAAAATGGAAGAGTGAGCTCTAGGCCTTGTTGGGTTTTCTGACATGTTCTAACAACTATAACAGTGGAAATACAATACAGAACAGATCAAGGACAACCAAGGTTGACACCAAAAACCAAGAAACGCATATATTTAACCCTAGTTGATAACTTGTTAATGAAAACTCAAAGCTTTAAAGAAAATAACTCCCTTTGATGTATCCTCTTCAAGGTCGTAGCTATATATGTGCAAGAAAAAGTTTCTACAGCCTCAGAATACTTCAATACGAGATTTAAGAAACTGTAATAGAATCCCACATGTGATTCCTCTACAAAATAACACACAGATTTGGCAAAAAGTGTACTAGCATAAAGATAGAATCGGTTCACCTTGTTCTTGTCAATCGGATGAGAATTTCGCGAAACGAAAGGCACCACGTTGATCAATCGCTATGACCAGCCTCTCAATCTCATGTCACTCTTGCGAAAAACCTAAAATCTCTTTGATCTTTAGTGAAAAACTCACAGCTTTGGTTGGTGTTTTGAAGGGGATAGCTCACTCTTGTGATAGACTAGGGTTTTAGTTGTTTTTATAAAGAAGAGTTTTAACACATTAAACCACTTAACAATCCTAATGCTATTAGTACTTTGTTAAGTGTTTAATTAAAATAAAATTTCTTTAAAAACAACCCTCGAATGCCGTGACTCAATGCGGATAATTAACAAGAATTTCTCTTTTAATTTATTCCACATTAGTCTTGTCTTAACTTAAGACAAGCTTCCTAAATTTTCTCCTATTTGTCTACTTACATATTTTCAATTAAGACATTATATTTTATAAATAATCTTTGTCATAAAAATCATGCAAGAAATGACTAACAATATTTCTCATCCATATTGGGCTCAATTACCAAAATTGGCATAAGTGCCCGATCCAGCCTAATAGCTGGATTTTGAAAAATTAAAAATACCTTTCTTTGATTTTCCGTCATCCATGTTTGATCTGTAGGAATATTTAATAAAGTTAATGAGTTTAATAATTCCTAAATCATAGGCGTTCTCTTGTAAGACACTATGATCATCCTATATTAAATAGCTAACGAGCGGTGTCAACAACCCTAATACAATTCAAATTCATCCCTTGACCACTGATATCATGATTAGCATAAGGCATGTCCCAAACACCCTTACTTAGCGCTAGATCACTTTTTCTTGATCTCTGTGACAAATTTGATAAGTTCGAATAAATGACATAATCATTTCATTAGGGTGCGACCACTCTTCCCAATCTTGTCTATCAAGCGGCCAGTGATTTCTGCTCTCATTTTCCTGAGAGGGTTAATCCCTTCACTTCACTCATGCTCTTGCTTGTAATTCTTAGCATACCCAATCATACCCATAGTTGTCAACCTTTTACGATCACGTTAGGTGTATGTTAAAGCATACTAAAAATCACAACAAGAGACAGTGATTTTCAGTCTAAGGATAATATTTGACAATGCAAATAATGATCGCTCTCCAAATACAATATTCTATATTGTACCTATACACTTTGCTAGATATCCCAAATATTTGTGACCCGTATAGCATGATTTCCTACAAAGTACATACTAGTCTTAATTCATTTCTATTCCCATAGAAACAAGCGACTATGAATATTTAGAATGTTAATCTCATAACTTCCAGGTTCTACTATCAAGGTCCTCAACCTTGATACATCAAGCGCTTAATTAACATTCTTGGATACTTTATCAAACACATACCACAGGTCATTACATGAAGTGATAAAACAATGCCTCATAATTTTATTAATGAATAATAAATGTTATAAACAATGTATTGAGCTAGAGCTTACACTAACATTCCACATATCACTTATTTACTCAATATATGATTCTCAAAATACATTTCAAGATTCCTTAATCAACACAACCAAATACATATATATTCACCACAACACAATCAAATCACATTTACCACAAAACATAAAAATACTCCAGAATACACTTTGCACATTTCCATCCAATTCAATAAAATAAAAATTCACAAGAATTTATAGCCAATTATAATTAACCATCAATATATGATCAATAGTTAGGCAAGTTCGGTGTATGCACTTACCTCAAATCCAAGCTACGTGTACCTTTCCGACAATCGCCCCAAATCTATCTCTTTTCTCACTCCTTCCAACATTTTACATTTACTTTATTAACAGTCAATCAAAAGTAATAAATTATTCCTTTTTAACTTAAGCTTATAAGTTTTTAATCATCCTTACTTAAATTAGCAAAGCTCAAATCCTAAATTCAATTTCCTTTTGCCAAGTTTACTCCTTTTTTGAATCAAAATCCTTTCCTATACATTCCAATTACCATCCAAGCAAAACACTCCTCTATGCTCGCACACATACTAACCGGTTTGGTGAAGGAAGTGTGCTATCACTAGGTTTAATCATTCCATTCAAAGGCTATGTGATCCATGAATTTTCTCACCTATTTGAAACTCTTATGGACATGTTTAGGCTTCTAGAGTTGGGATAATTTTCTTCCCATACCCATGTGAAAAACTTCTTGGGCGAGAGTTATGAGAGGAGAGAAAATGACCTAATCCTGAACCATCATTGTAGTCAAATTTGAACTTATATACTAAATTTTGGCCATGAATAGTTTAAAACCTGATGCATGTCAATCCACACGTTTATTCGCTTAATTATGCATAATTGCTTAAAATGACTTAATACAAGCGTTTAAATTTAACACAAACTGTCTCCTTTATCCCACCTTTATTTATTAATAAAATCCTATTAATAAATGCATGTTGTCTCCCAAATTTCCTTTGCCTATTTGGTCTCCATATAGCTCAAATAATAACCCTTATTTGACTTCCATAAGATGGCCCTTTGACCAAATTGGAAATACTAATTTTACCCTTTTTGACCCAATTTTTCATGTACAATCTTATAGGTCTATTTAATGTCGACAATAGGAGTTATCAATTCCTAAAGGTCATAAAAACTCTCCAGCGAGATATTATGAAATTCCAGATTAAATGAAGATGTGGTACATCCATTTACCTTAATGAAATCTTGCACAGTTCTTTACCTTAAGTGTCAGAATTAGCATAGGCGTCTGGGTATATCCATACACTTCTCAATTCACTAATCAAATGGTTGGTGACATTTTCTCTCATCTCAAGAGTAGGAAATCCCTTCACTTCTCTTATGCTCTCTAATAGGAACTAGTGCACACCCAATAATGCCCATACTTATCACCCTGTTATAGGCACATTAAGCGTATGTAAAGTATACAAAAGTCCATATAGAGTTTTACAGAGATGTTAGGTTTAAGAATTCCAATGTAAGATTTACACATGAGAACCACTTATGACTTAGAACCATGTAGTATTCTCATATATGGATCTAATCAAAATACTATGTCCTAGACATGTATCCATGACTTTTAACTGACACTTAATGTCTTTGTGTTTTGTAGAACCCAATAAGTTAGAAGGAGCATTCTAGTCTTAATTCACCTATTATTCCCATAATAGTAATCGACTAGGGATATTTTGAATAAAATCTCTTACTTTAAAGGTCCTACAACCATATGCATATGTCAGCTTAAACATTGAGATGCTTATTCAAGGAATTTGATCGATATTTATATACAATTATAACAGAAAGATAGAACGATGTGCCTCAAATTTGGGTGTAGTCTATAGACAATGTTTGGGGCTATGTTTGACACTAACATAACCACGAATAATTAAAAAGCTCAAAGTCTTAGCTTGATTTATTACTCTAATAAAGTGAAAAATATGATTTGAATGTTAGGTCTTAGTTTTGGTGAGGGAAATTTATGTACAATTAGTTCTATGCTAATTGGAAAGTGTTTGGGGTTATGCAAAATGTGTGTGCGGGTGTAAGAATTATATGTAAGGTGTTTAAACCTTGGTTCTCATGAAATACATCTTTTTTTCCTCCCTAGCCTATTGCTCGGGCAATTATACTGTCACCACTAACAGTGTAGTTGTCTGTGTAGTTTTAAAATTCATAAGCACATGTTCTTCTCTATTCTTTATTTCCTAGGTTTCTGACCAACTACACAAACAGTTACATAGTCATTGTTCGTGTAGTGTGGTCATGTAGTTGAACATTTGGTTTTTTTTGTGAATTTTTGTCTAAAACTTATTATTTCTCGACCCAATACTATTCTATTGAATAATTAAGAATTAATCGATGAAATTTTTGTGTCATTGTAGTTGTAAACTTGTTATATGATTCAACATTTTTTAACAACTTTATTCAAATCTGTAAAATAATAATGAAATCAATTAGATAATAATATAATAAAATATAACATAAAATATTTGTGATATAATGTATGAATTTGTAATCAATAAATTTTGGTAATTTCTTTTTGTTTTTCAATGTTTAAAACCACGTCATGAAAATCAATATTTTCTCATGTATGTACCCATTTTGACCAAAAATTAATGCCTCAACTGCTATGAGTTTCAACCTACCCCTATAAGAAAAAATCAATACACTGCAACTAGCCAAAAAGGTCGACTTTAAAGATATTGTTGATATTGAAATGACTAAAACATCCTTTTCAATTTGAGAAAGACATGGATAATGAATTGAATTCATTTTCCACCATTTGAGGTTATCAAAACCCTTTTTAACAAATATCTATTCAACTCAGATTTGCTCTCATTAGACTCTTCTGCCAATACTTCCAGATTAATCTTTCATTCATTTCAAAAGCCCATTTCTCTATGCTTGTTTAATCATCATAATCATCATCATCATATTCCTTCTCCTTCACAATTTGTTTATTTTTCATATTTAAGTTGATTCTTAATTGTTCTTTTAGTAAACAATTTCTCATAGTATCCATATATGACATATGGAACATCCATCATACTGATGAACGTAGAAACTTTTGGAAGTTCATACAATGATCTCAACCAAAAATTAATAAGTTTTATTTTTCTTCTAGGATCAACACAATGATGACAAACAACAAGTAATTTATTTTCTCAAAACCATCCTAATATGTATCATATGTTGATTTCATGTGAAATATTATAGTTCTCATAGCTGCACCACTACTATATTCTTTGAAAACCTCACAAATATGCATCATATATTAAAAATTTTGTTGTAGATAAATGCATATGAATGAAAGCATGACATGGTATATATATCTTCAAATAAAAAATATTCAAATCATACATACTAATTCTTATTTTTATGTAATTGAAGAATTCTCATTTATGAGTTTTGGTAAAAAAATATCTACTAATTGGTTTAAAGTTGGTACAAAAAATATCACACTTTAAGTAACAATTATAAAAAATGATGTTTACTCTCAACATATTTAATTCTACTTTGCAATATAGGGTTTTATAAAAGACTGATTGCACTTGCATTATCATAGTAGTTTACTTGGGCAAAAGAGTTTCTTGAAGCTACGTATTCACAATGAATTGCACTTTCATTATCAAATTAACTTGTTTCTTACTTGCTTGAGAAATCAATTATACACTTAGAATATGATAAGTACCACGAGTGATTTTTATATCAATACCACAACCACCATAATTGATATCACTATATCCATAAAAATCGAAATTGTGCCAATGAAAATGCCACCAACCATGATCAATTATTTTAACAAGATAGTAGAAAACCCATTTACAAACATTAAAATGTAAAGTTTTAGGACAAAATCTACCTTATAAGCAAGTAACAAATATAATATGCATTCTAAAAATGGTTAAATATAAAAAAAAATTCGATCATATCTCAATAAAAGTTTTTCCACATATTCCTCAATCTCTTACTTTTCAAGTTTAAGATTTGATCACATATGCCTTTATACTTTCCTTCCATATTAATGTCCTTAATGATCTCCTTGGTATATTTATAGTGGTAGATGAAAATTTCCTTGTTTAGTTGTAAGATTTATAGACCAAGGAAAAAATTTAGCTCCCTCATCATGCTCATTTCAAGTTCAATTTCCATTAATTCACTAAACTCATTGCATAAGGAAGGATTAGTAGCACCAAAAATAATACCGTCAACATAAATTTGACAAATCATAAAATCAACAACTACTTCTTAATAAAAAAATGTGTTATATAGTTTTCCTTTAGCGTAGTCATGTTGAATTAGTAAACTACTCAACCTCTCATACCAAACTCTTGAAGCTTTTTCCAAGCCATTAAGAATCTTGTTGAACTTGTACATATATTTTGTATGCTTAATATCTTAAAAGCCAAAGGTTGTTTTAGATTCACCTCTTCTTAGATGTAGCCATTTAGAAACACGCTTTTAAGATCCGTTTGGTGAATTTTTATCTTCCTCTGAGAGGCAAAGATGCAGTGGATCCAAATTACTTTAATTCTAGCTGCAATTGTTATTTACCAGTTCTTCATATTCATCAACTTTGATCTTGTTAACTTGTCTTACCCCTATAATAGTCTTTTCCTTTATAGGAGGAACCAACTCCCATACATTGTTCCTTTTGAATTGTTTGAGCCACTCTTTCATTTCCATCATGCAATGTTCATTCACAAATGCTTCCTTAATGTTATTAGGCTTTATGAATGACATAAAGCTAAATTTTTTATGTACTCATTTAGTTTCTTTATTGCATTAGCCCAATACCTTAAGGTAGATGAGTACACCACCTCTATAAGATTACATTCTTCATTGCTCAATTTAACCTTTTGAAGCTTTAATTGAATTATTTCCACGTCACTTACTTCACTTTAACTACCTACATCTTCAAAAGCATAGACCATTCTCGTGGAAGAAATAAAATCTTCAAATTTAACATGTATGCTCTCTTATACTACTTTAGTTCTATGTTTACACACCTTATATGCTTTACATGTTAAACAATAGACTAGAAATATTCCTATATACAATTTAGTATTAAATTTTCCTTTCCATCATTATGAATGCATACTTTACAAATAAAAAGATAAAAATAAAAAATATTAGGTTTCTTACTTTTCCAAACTTCATATGTTGTTTTTAACTTGTTCCTTCTTAAGTGCACTTTATTGATCACATAGCATGAGGCATTCATTTCCTCCACCCAAAATGACTTTGGTAGATTGTACTCATTGAGAGTTTCCTTTGTACATGTTGCACAAGTTCTCAAAGGGCTCACATTCAAATTCAGTACCATGGTTCGTTCTAATGGCTGTAATAGCCAAAATGTTTTCATTGTGAACCAACCAACACAATTTAGCAAACTTATCAAAATCATCACTTTTATGGACAATAAATGTTATCTTTGTAAACCTTGAAATGACATCAACAAAAGGCATAGAGTTTACTATTTGAGATAACATGCCTAGATGATTAAATGCTAGTATAAATTTCCTTTTAAACCATAATTCAAACTCTTACATATTTTCCTTTCATACAAGGTTCACAAATATGTTCTTTAGAAAATTTATTTTTGGTAGCAAAGTATGTCCTTATTTTCAATTCCATAAAAAATGCCTTTTCATCTAGTGTGACCAAGCCTTTTTAATTAAAATATGTATCTTCATGCAAGTAAACATGTATTTCCATGCATAAATGCTATAGATACAACTTCATCATCCTTTGAAACTATAAAATGTGGAGATTCAAATTTTACATCAAAATCCATATCACTTAGTTGAGATATACTAAGAAAATTATGTTTCAAACCATCAACCAAAACAACATTTTCAATGGTTAGCTAAAATTCCTTACCCACTTCACAAGTGCCAATGATTTTATTATTGTCTTTATCATTAAACATGATAAAGCCTTAGTTCTTTGGCTTTATCTAAACAAATAAATTTCTATCTCAATCAACATGCCATGAACATCCATTATCCACACACCATGTACTAAGTGGAACCTCCATTCTTCCTTGTACCTAAAAATACATAGTTTTTGATTTTATAGTCACCCAAGAAACTTTTGTCCGTTGGTGTTTTTGATAGGGACTAACCTTGAAAGGATGGTGCCTTTAATAACCCACACCTTCTTCACTTTACTAGTCCCCAGTGAACTATGAAAATTGTAAACAATTTGTCCAATTTTCAAATATCTAGCATAAGTAGGTTAGTGATGCATGTAAGAGCTAATTTCACTTTCTTTAGTAATGTTGTTACAAATGAGGAATTTCTTTGATATATGGATCGCATCCTAATTCATTTTTAGAAATTTATTATTTTTCAAATGAATGTAATTGCTCGATATTTGCTTTACCACTTGTGAATTGGTCAACTACATGTGCTATTCATTCTTAATATTTAAGAGCATTGTGCAAACAAGGCAAATCTATTTCTCTCAATTCAGAAGCAATCAAATGTCACCAGCTCAAGATTTAAGCTTGTTTAAATAATTCAACTTCTTGTTCAAACAATCATTCTAAAGAGCAAACTTCCTATTAGATAATTTTAATTTATTATTCAAACGTAAGATATTTTCAAAATCACTTTACAAGGATAAGAATACATCATTTAAGTTATTCATCAATCAAGTCATCATCACTCAAATATCAAAAGTAAAAGAAGCTACCCCATTCTAATTATCACCAGCATGAGCTTCTTACCGTAAGAGCTAAATTATCTTCTACATAGTTTTGCAATCCCTTTTGAAATAGCCTTTGTTTCCACATATATCAAAAACTTCATCATTGGATCCTCTTTTCGTATCATCATACTAATTTATCCTTAATTATTATTGTCACTCCTTCTATCATTTTCTCTAAGCTATGTCCTCCTGGAGTTCAGTAACTATTGAATTTTTGTAAGTTTCTTTCATATAAAGTTGTTTCCTCATCATCTTATTCTCCTTTATTGAGCTCTACATCACACTCAATATTTTATGGAGCACTTTCCTTAAATGCAATAGACTTTTCCTTTGGCTTTGATCTTTTACCTCTAATCTTCATCATAGTTGATCAAAGAAGCTATAAGAATATTGAATCCTAAATGTTTAGATCCATAGACTCCACTTTTGTCGTCACTTAAGATTCCTTCTCTCTAGGTATTTATCACAAAATCTTCTTCACTTGTTCATTTCTCTCATGGCCTTTCTCAATCTACTTAGGCCATTCATAGTCTCACCAAAAGTGACCATACATAGGTTAATTAATTCTCCTTCCTTCATTGAGAAAATCTAATATTCATAAAGAAGCAAGTTGATCTTGGTTTCTATAACTTAAATTCTTCCTTCATATGTGACTCTAAGCCTATCCTACAATTCTTGACATTTATGGAAAAACCCATCCGACTAATCTTTTTAATAAATATAGCATACAAAAAGAGCTTCATAGCCTTAGCATCCATATATACCTTATCCCAATCATCATTAATATAATTTAACTCATCTTTAATCTCACCATTTTCACTCATTAGGATGAATGATATTATGTGAGCATTAAGTCCAATACAATTTTTTTTGCAAACTCACTTATTATTTGAGATAATAAAAAAAAGACATTTAAAACATCCTAATATACTATCTTTATATCTTTGATTATTATAATTAAATATGTTTAATATATTATCTATCTATTATTAAAAATCACCATATATAATTTTTTTATCGTTTACATCTTTTAACATTCTATTAGCATTTATTGATTAATCTTTAGCATTTACATTCATTATTTGTTGAAACCAATTGACGATAATCATTTTTACACCCATTATACTTTACACACCCAATGCATAGACCAACACACCTAGTGCATAGATCAACAAACCTATTATGTTATAGCAATTAGATTTTGGTTTGATCATACACTCTCTGTTGGTGTTTGTATTAATCAACTAGAACCTACTTAGCATTATTTGATCTTTAAAATAATGTCCCAAAGATAAAACTAGTTCATAAACATTTAAACATCAATGATTCACAATGTATGAGCTTAATATTTAATAAAATATTAATAGAAGTGTAGATTTAAAAGGGTGAGAAGATCGTTGAAATTTCATCTTTCTATTTCCTTAACTTAGTTTCTTTTAAACTGAAACCAAAAGCAATTTGGTCAATTGCTAACTCAGTGAATGTAAATACCCTTATAAATTTAACTAGTAAAATTCAATTTTATGTCTTATCATATCATTCTATTTTTTAAAAATTTTTATATCATTTCAATTGATCTTTCAATTTCTATATTAACTCTATACTCTAATGTTTTTATGTATTTTTGCTTTTACCAATTTATCTAATTGATCTTTTGTTCTTTATAGTAATTCTATACTCTACATATTTTAACTATATATTTTTCTTTCTTTCTTTCAAATTTCCACTTCTGTATCTTCTTTGTCACTTATGTTTATTGTATTCCATATAAATTCATTCTTCTGAATTTCTTACCTTAAGCTCTTACTCAATACACAAGTACTTATGCTTATATCTAACATAATACACTAAACAACATACCTCTGTTGATTCTTATTCTCTTTAGAAAACATCCTGCAAGAAGAAATTCCTATACACATATAAATTCATTAAAACATACATTTTCGATTGCCATTATGCCGTTGATATTGAACAAATGTCAGTTGCTCTAGTTATCATTACAATCACTTCAACATGTATAATACAACAAATATACTATGGAACATTTCATTTGTGCATATGTCATATTCTATTTATGTTTTCATTTCTTTACAAAGACTTTCCTTTCTTAGATCTTATTCGAGATTTTATTTTGTGCTTTAAAGTCATAGGTCTCTCTAGAATCTTTTGATCTCTAATAATTTCTAAGATCCAAAAATCCCTTAACTCTTGATCCTTTCAAGTAACCTCTCCATTGCATATTTTTTGTCTCTATAATTATTTAATAATTTTAAAATTTTAATCTCTAAACATGTGAACATATTTATACTCAAACCATATAAGCAAATATACACAACAACTGGACATAAAAACACTTTGAGTATATCAGTAGTGGTAGTGGTGCAACCCTTGCATGCCACATCGATCATCTCAAATTCTATAAATCATATAGGAAATATTCATATCCAATATACTCACACATATAAGCATATAAATCATTCAGTCCATACAACATATAACTAGTATTTAAAGAAAGTATAAGTGTAAATCCTTGAGTTTAAACTCAAGTTGTATATTCATTTGGTTAGTGACCCGTAGTATTTTTGTCATTTTAATTATCCATCTCCTATAATTTTTTATAATCCTATATTCATCTCCAATACATCTAAACACATTATACTATGTAATAGTTTCAATAAATGCAATGATATACATGTTTACATATGGATATTTTAACCCTAATATTTTTTTTGTAGTTTTTGTCTAAATTCCAATGGTCATAAAGCTCTCATTTTAAAATTTTAATTATGGATTAGGATATGTTATTCTTCTACATGAATATTAAAAATAATTCTTCTAGACCTTTATTAAATTATGTTTCTAACACCTACTTTTAGAAATCTTAGCACTGTTTGCTAGTTTCACTTATTTCTAACTTGTTTTACTCTAAATTTGAAAAGTTATACTTTACAATACTGTAAAATTTTTATATATTTTTCCTTCATAATAGAGATCACCACCTGACCTTTCATATCATGATTTTTTGTTGTTATGATCTCAAATATTGTTATAAAGTGCTAAATCATTTTTTTGATACTTGCAAAGATTCATAATTTAATAAATGATTTTTATCATTTTAATTAGGTGTGACACAATGTTCTTAATCTTTCATATCAAGTGGCCAGCGATATATTATCTCTTTATAAGAGGGTAATCCATTCACTTTGCTTCCCATGCCTTATATGTGAGATGATATATCATGAGTGTGTGTTCGAATCACTAGTGTGACCAGATTTCTTTAGCCAATGCGACAACCTTATTGTTGCCAAAGAAAAGATTTGAAGGATCTAAGATTGTTAGGGCAACTCCTAATCTTGTGACGGACTTTTTGATCCAAACAACCTCCTTACTAGCCTTTACAGCTACTATATACTTAGGGAGTGCTTGGTATGGGGGAAGTGGAGGAGGGGAAGTTGCTTCCCAAGGAACTTAATTACCTTATTATGTTTGGTTTGCATTTTCTCCTCTACTTTCCTAGACACAAGGGAAGTTATTTCCCTTAAAGAGGGGAAGACAAAATCTAGCATACCGCTTAGGAACTTTCTTCCTTAGTATGAAAAGACTAAAATGTCCCTCACTCTACACTTTTTTTAATTTCTTAAAAGGACATAATGGTATCTAGCTAATTAAAATTTATATTATAATTATAGTTTTATGATTAATTTATTTTTATATTTATATTTTAAATTATAAAAATAATTTTAAACTTTTAAAAATTTTAAAAATATATATATTGATTCACAAAATTGATATGATAAATAAAAATATTTTTTTAAATAATATATATTTTAAAAATAATTTATTAATAAATTTTATAAAATATTTTCTTTAAAAAATTGAAATTTTAAAAAATTTAAATTATATAAAATTTCATTAATTGTAATGTTATTATTTTATTAAGGGTATTATGGTATTTATGAAAAAAAATATCAACACTTCCCGGGAAGTAGATTTTTATACCAAGCATATACAAATCATACTTTCTCAGTAGTTTACTTTTCAAGTAACTTACTTCCTCAGTAAGTTATTTTCTGAGAACTTCTTAATTGATACCAAACAATGATTTAGATTCTATGGTAGAATCATCTATTATGTTTTGCTTCTCTAGCTTACAACACCTTCATTCAATAAGAACACATATCCTAATATGCACTTTAGAATCATCCTCATTTTTCTTAAAAGCAACATCATTGTACATTGTAACACTGAGCTCTTCCTGACCTCTATACAATAAGTAATTAAGGATTCCCTTAATAACTCCCCACTATTTCTTTGTTGGATCTTGTTGTTAAAAGGTGAGAGCCTTCGTGGTAGAGAATCTCTCATATCAAACCTCATCCTAAAACATCTCTTTTAGGTTCACCATTATTCGATATGCTTTTCGATTCATGAACTGCTTTAACATATCAGAAATTATAGTTGACAACATAAGACATGTGATATCATTGGAATTGTTCTTTTTTATCTCAAAGATTTCACTTTGAACTACTAACGCATTCTGAGCGAGCTTAGAGGCAGAGCAGTGTCCAAAACATATAGCCTTTTCTCTGGCTTAAGGACTTTTAAGGATTATTCATTGTGCAAAATTGTATATGATATTACTTTATGCCATTTTTGACCAACCGAATAAAGATCAACTAGATAAGTTAATGTATTATTAATCCTACAAACTGAATTGATATCCCTTTAAAGAATTTGTGTTAGTGATTTCTTGTGATCTAAGATCCACTTTTTGCAACAATACTCTAATTAAGCTGAGCCTGTAAACCTAGTGGTTAGGCTACTTAGGTAGGGTAACACACAATCATATTCCAAACATGACTTTTGGATCAAATAGACTTACACTTTGAGGTATTAAACATAAAATCCCATTTTATGTTACCTAGGCCCGACCATACCTTTCCACATTAAGCCAATCCCACATTCACAATTGATGTTGCACAAAGAAAGAAGGGTGCACCAACGACTCTTTATGTAATTGACCAAAGTTTGATGTTTTTGGTGTGGTTTGAATTGGGGAGGAAACATTGTGACTTAATATTTACAAGAATTCATTTTAATTTTGACTTCTCATGTCATATGCTTTTGACATTCATTCAATCAAGGAATGAATATAACATGCATAAATTAAAGCTTGTGATCATAGGTCCAAATGTTAGTGTCAGCCTTAGCCTTAGGCATTATCTATAAACTACACTAAAAGTTGAGGCAATTTATTATATATTTCTATCATATCTTTGCATAAAAATTGACAAAATTTTTTGAATGTAGATCTCAATGCTTACGCCAACATATATGAGACATATGTCTGTAGGACCTTTGAAGCAAGATATTATATTCTAAAAATCCCTAGTTATTCATTACTATATGAATACTTAGTGAATTAAGATTATATGTTATTTTTGACTTATTGGTTTCATTGATATGAGAAACAAGGACATTGAGTGTCATTCAAAAGTCATGGATACATGTCTAGGATATGGTATTTGAATTAGATTGGCATAATGAGAACGCTACATGGTTCTAAGTCATAAGTGGTCTTATATGCAAGTCTAACATCAGAGTTCTTAGGCCTAAAATCTTTATGAAGCTCGAGATGGATTACTATGTACTGTGACATATGTCTAACATACCCATAATAGGGTGATAAGTATAGTTATAATTGGATATACACTGATTCATGTTAAAGAGCATAAGAAAAGTGAAGGCATTACACACTCTTGAGGAGAGAGAAAATGTCATTGACAACTTGATCAATAAACTCAGAAGTGTATGGTCATACCCAGATGAAATAATGTGTTTCATTATTAATTTAAGAGTTTAGTGTCATTAGAATATCAAGGAAAGAATTAATTTATATAAGGATGACTCGACCTATGTCTTATATTAATTCTAACATTTTATGGTAAAGGACTATGTGAGATTACATAAGGTCAGTAAATGTCAACCGCATTTTCATTCAGATTGGTTTGTTAGTATAATTTGCTAAAATTCCCATATGACTTTAGGGAAGTTTTATTTCGTAATGAAAAATTCAAATGGACCTATGGGATCGCATATGAAGAATGGACTGAAAGGATATTTTTATATTTCTTTGGGATATAAATTTGGAATAATTAATTAGACAAATTTGACAGCCCACATGAATAATTAAAATGAACACACTGAGGCCCACATAATGGGACACACGACCATAAAGGAAAATAATGAAGGATTATAATTTTTAATTAAAGTGTTTTATTTGAAATAAAATAACTAATTAAGTAAGATAAGCATGGATATGATAGGATAGATTTTAGGAATTTTAAAATCAAATCCTATCAAATCTCCCCACAAATTCAGTTACTAAGAGAGAGATAATGGATAGATTTATTTTGTGTGTGATATAACTCCCTAACCGTAATTCTCTCCTCTAGCCATCCTCTCTCTTTTTCTCTCTCTCCCATCTCTCCCATTGTCATCAACTCTAAAGGAAGAAAGGAGAGACCTTTCCTCTTGTTCTTGCCTTAGACTGTGACCCTCTCTAAAGAAAAGTATGGAAAATAGTTTTCCAGTTTTTGTTTTTGGCTGTGTAAATCAATTGTCCATCAAGAAGATATGAAGAGGAGCTAGCACTCTGCATGATCATCAAGGTCAGTTTTTCTATGTATGAGCATAGAGGAGGGTCATCTATTGGTAGCCTCTATTTGGTACACAATCAGGCAACAGTCTGTTCTTTGTGATTCAACAAAATTTTGTTAAACCATGCTTCAAGGGTAATCAATCTAAACTTAGAATTTTTGTCTAGGTCTTAATCCTTTGTATGATATCCTTGGTTAAAATCAGATGATAAGTTTTTTTTAATTCTGCTGTGTTGTATAACATATTAGAAAGCATGTTTGACCTCTAACATTAAAAACCTACAACCAAAAGATCTTTATTATTACAAATATGGATCTTCGAGTCTAGGCTCTCCAATGCAGTTGATTAGGCTATAATGCCTCAAAATTTATATATAAAAGATATATTTAAGTTTGCTTTTTGGAAAATGTGTCGGTTGTTAGAACAAAATCAAAGTTTGTGAAGGAAATTAAGGAATATAAGTGTAACACAATTAGAGAGTCAATAACACACATTACTAACATGAGTAAAATATGTTGATCATCCTTCCAAAATAAACCTAGAATTGTTTCCCCAAGAATATGTGTTATGGATGAATAATATAAGTTACCTATCTTAACACCTCGATAGCACAAGTTGAGCATCTTAGCGTACGTTTTGTAGGTCCAGTAATGTACATTCTCGATAGCTAAGAAATCTTAGTTTTCATTTTTATACAGGTCAGTAAAATGACGAGCCCTTTTTAAAATGGGTTAAAACATTCCAACATCCCATATCCCCCTAGCCAAGTAACTCTCTCAAAAACCCTCAAAACCCCTCTCTAAGCCTAGAAAACTCAATTTTTACCACTCCCATATCGAGCCCACCATAAACATCGCATCAAGGAGTGCCTAGGTCTTTAGAAAACATCTACCCAAGGTAATGTTTCTAAATTTCTAAGAATTTTTTAAAAATAAAATAAAAAATAAGAAAAGGGTACGAGTTTGATATTCTTGTTGTGTTTTAACTAAACAAATGTGATTAGGATTATAGATAGGAAATGGGTTTAGGGTTTTGTGTAAGAGTAGGAGAAAAAGGTGAGATTTTAATTAAGAAAGGAAGGTGTAGAGAATGTATGTGTAAGGAGAGTGGGAAATGGATGAATTAAGAGTAACTAAGAAAGCTCAAAAGATAGAGACTTAAGGTAGAAAAGAAGAGGATGAGGAAAATTAATGGTGTAAGTAGGTTTTTGAGTAAAAGAGGAGACTTTATGAAGAAAGAATCATGTATGAACATTATAAAACTTTTAGGTTTACTTGAAAATGGGTTCGCATAAATAAAGGATTAAAATTCATGCTAAAAAGATAAAAATGAACAACTTTGATTGTACACAAACATTAAAGAAACGAAAAATGATTAATGTCTTTAGGAGTTGGAGATGTCAGGGAGTTGGATCAATTGTCAAAGGGACTCGCCTAGCTTGACATTAAGGTAAGTGTGTACCTCGTCATTACCTATCCATTGATTTCCTTTGCATGGCTAGCTATACATGGTTTAATTATGTGTTTGTGTGTGAAAATGTATTATGTGTTAAGTGAGAATGACATGTTTGTGCTGCTTGGATGATGTATTTTAAATTGATTAATGATTTATGAAGTTTCATATAAGAGGACACACTTGCATGATGATAAGTTGAGGTGATCTGTAATGCCTGAAAAAAGTATAAACGAAATTTTCCAAAAAATTGTCAAACAATAGAGTGAGAACAGTTTTGAGAATGGTTAGGGTAAACAGTTCCCAAACCCATTCAAGACGCGGCAGGATTTTGAAATTCGCACTGCATAGAGTCAGAACGGTTAAGAAAACGGGTTATGTAAACCGTTTGGCAAACTGTTTTGAACTGGAAAGATCTTAAAATCAAAATTGTATCTGAGAAGATTGGAGAGAGAGGAGAAATCTTACCCACCCTAGTGTTCCTTAGCCGGAACCCTACCTCTCTAAACCCTCAAGAGACTTTCCTAAACCTTTTTCCAACACAAAACCTTCTGCTCACTCTTAGTTTTCCATAGTTTCACTCGAGAACAACTTCTTGGGGTGGATTCTGGGGTTAAGGCAACTTGGAGCAAGGTAATTCCCTGATTTTGATGAGAGTAATGAGTTATAGGGTGAGGTTATTATGGGTTAAGTGGGTTTGTATAAGAGTTCCAAGTGTGTGAGCTTTTAATATGTTTTAGTGAGATTAAATAGAGGTTAAGGAAATGGATTGTGAATAATATAGGGTTTATTCATTAAGCATAAGCTTGAGGTTTTAGATGTGAAATTGGTGTTCATGTTATGATTGTGATTCCAAATTATGTAGGGAATGTTGTGTGGAACCCAAATCAGAGTTGAGCTTTGGGCCAACTACGCAGAGTTTGAGGTAAGTGCATCGAATGTCACTTACCATTGTAAGTTTTGTATATATATGGTTAAGCATACCAGATTAATGAATATGTTCGTGAGTGTATAAATCAGTTAGAAAGATTAGGTGTAATGTGTGTGCTTGATAATGTGTTATGTTTGGGGTATGGTGTGTATGATTGATTGAAAGGTTAATGAATTCGATTGTGATATAAATTGTGTCCATCCCATTTTGAGCTTAATGTGAAATTATCATTAGAAAAGGCATGAGTAATGTATGAAATGTGTTATATTGGTGCTTGTGTGTTTCGTGATTCATTATGTGATGATGTTGATGGTATTATATTTATCATGGAATTGGAATTTGGAATGTTGTTTTGATGATATGACTTATGTGGTTCTTTTGGAAATTTATGCATATGACGTATTTGAGATGAAAATGTTGAATGTAATGAATTGTGCATTTATTGCATGATCGCATTGTATGAGCATGAGTGATATGTTCATGATGAGACAAAAATGAAATGGGTGCGGGTGCTCAAATGGGAGAGATCCCTAAAGATATGAATTTAGGAGTGTGTGCTCAATATAGGAGACCCTAAGAAAATTCGACAAAAGAAAAGGGAGTGGGTGCTCACCGTCGATAAATAAGGAGCGGGTGCTCACGAAGGAGAGATCCATCAAATAAAAAGATAATGAATGAACCCTGGGGCATTTAGGTAAAATGCATTTAGCATATGCATTGGACATTCATGGACATTCATAAGATATAATATGTATGGTTGTGCTTTACATGCCTTATGTGATAATTGTAAAAAGATAGACACGTGAGATTGTATGATTATGGCCTGTTATGTATTGATTGATGGTTGGATGATTGTTTTAAAGATACATGTGGTATAAGTGGGTGATAATTGGATATTGAGTCGAATGTGGGAATTGAATGGTTAACGGTGTCAAAAAATGTGTATGAAGTGTTGCCTGTTGGAATCATGACTGTGCACATGAGTTGTATGAACTTTGCAATGATGTGAATAAGTTGAGTGTTGATTTTCAGCTGGAAGCAGGGGAAACAATTTAGGCAACGGTTAGTGTAAACTGTTTTGCTAACTGTTCCGCTTCCAAAGACTTTTATGAAGGTTGAAATGGTTTCTAGAACGATTTGTGTAAACCGTTTACAAAACTATTCCACTTCCAGAACATTTTTATGAAGGACCGAATGGTTTTCAGAACGGTTTTTGCAAACTGTTCCACTGCCAGAAAATTTTAAGAAGGGGAAACCGAGCTGTAGAACATCTTACATAAACCATTCGACAGACCGTTCCCGACAATAAAACAGTGATAAATAAAGTGTTTTGGGACGGAGAGAAGAGAGTAGAGAACCTAATGCTTGTAGGCTAGCAAAAGGATTATGAAATTAGAATTCCTTATGATGACATAATACACTAATGAATATTTGAAGTAGCTAATGATTAGAGTGAATCCATATGAACGTCAAACATCTAACATATTTTACCAATGAGTACTTATGCATTAGCTCCCTTGGTAAGTGATGTAGATGTACTTGCTAGGTATTTAGTTACTCAAGCTGTGTTTGTGTTTGTGGTGAATGTGCATAGGGATAGTAGTGCGGGTTGAGACTACATTTTTTGGGTCCGAGCTGAGCGATACTTACGACGAGGTCGAGGCTCCAAATGTTTTGAATCTATACTTTTGCATTTTGTAAATCCTATACAAACATTGTTATAGATAGTGGTTTTACATGCATCGTTTAATATCATTCTACAACTTCTGCAAGTTAACAACTTGAATTGTATTTGGCCCACCAATTGGCCAAGGTTTAATTGAATGCATGCTAATCAATTTCTCTTTTGTCCTTATCTTGTTACACTCAAAAAAAATGGTTGCCAAATCGATATTTAATCAAAAATGAGTTTTGTTAATTTGGGCGTCACATTTAGTGGTACCAGAGCGGGGATTAGATTCTTTGTGGGCTTTGCCAAAAAATTGTTTTCATTTGCATCATTCTTTTGAAAAACTAAATTCTTTGATAACTTTCATTCCCTATAGGATGGAGCCGATTGACAATGTATCGCACAAGACCGCCGAGTCCTAAGAGTCCGTACAGGGTAGGGATCAGCCCATGGGTACAGAGTACCGCCTACACACGGTGTTGTGCCACCTTTTAACCTCACCCAAGCACATTTCTGGGAATATATGCAACAGCTGATTGGTGGGCCTTAACACTGATAGGAATTTCGGTGAGGTGAGCAAGCAAGGCGCAAAACCATTCGAGGGTACAATAGACCCGACAGAGGCGGAGGACTGGCTCCGACAAACTGGGAGGATGCTTCACCGAATGAGATGCACACTAGAACAGAGACTGAGGTATACTACCTTGTTGTTAGAAAAAGGAGTTTGGGACTGGTGGGAAGTTGTCACTGGGAGTTAGAACGATCCTCCCGCATTGACTTGGGGCAAATTTCAGAGGGAGTTCACCAAAAAATACACCCCTCCTCTCTATCGCAGTAGGAAGAAGATAGAGTTTCTAGAGCTAAAATAGAAACATTTGACAGTGGCAGAATATGAAGCCTAGTTCACCCGACTCTCCCGCTGCGCACGTGAGGAGGTAGCAACTGACCATGAGAAGAGGGATCGCTTTGAGAGAGGATTGCGGTTCAATATCTTCACCCAGATTATGATGAAGCAGCTCTCTTACCAGATGCTTTTGGAGACTGCTTTGAGGGTCGATGAGTTGTTGGCCGAGGAGGGCCGACGTGAAGGAAAGAAGTAGATGGTCTCAGGTGGATCCAGTTCCATCGGAGGCCATAAGAAAACAGATTTCAGGCCACCTAAGAGTGTGAGTGGAGGCGGCATCCAGTGGAGAGTAAGATTCGAGAGTAGGGGAGGTCATTCCTCCAGACCAGTGTTATCAGAACTGGATCGGTGATCAAACCAAAAAAGGGACTGGGTGGTTGGTTCATTGGTCAACTGGTGGTTTACTGATCAAACTGGTAATTTAAAAATAATACAAATAAATAAATAAGTATATATAAATATATAAAATTATTTAATTTTTAAATTACTTAATTTTTTCGATATTAAAAATTGGTCTGGTTCACTGGTTTGCCAATTTTGACCAGTTTAATATTGGTTTGCTTATAGACCGGTTTGAATGGTGATCCAGGATCGGACTAGTGATCGGATCATCGGTCCGATCGGCCAGTTTGGTCTGATTTTTATAACATTGCTCCAGACCTCCTTCTTTCAGACATCAGAGTACCGCTGCTCACACTGGTGTTGACACCAAAGATCTCTATTATTACTGCCATCAGTTGGGCCATTATGCTAAAAAATGTCATCAGAAAGTAAGGGATGAGGGCGAACAACCTCTGGTCAAAGCAACATTGGAGGTAACCATGTAGTAGCTACTACCATCAGAGGCCGAGGTAGAGGTGGGAGGGCTACGACACCCCTCGCTAGGAGAAGGAATTTCTCACTCTATGGCTCCACCATAAGAACATGTCTAAGTAATGACACGAAGCAACAACCAATATCGATGTCATTACTGGTACAATTATTATATTTGCTCAAGCTACTATAGTATTAATTGACCCTAGATTTACTTGTTCGTTTGTGAGTGAGCTGGTGGTAGGATAGATTGGGGGTAGTATATAATCTTTGGGAAATGTGATAACCATATCAATGCCAGCTGGAGTTATAATTATGGTGAGAAACGTACTGAAGAATTTTGAGTTGAAAATTAGGGAGTTGAGTTATGTGACTGATTTGATAGTGTTAAGGATAGCAGAGTTCAGAGTGATATTAGGGATGGACTGGTTGTCCAAAATTAAGGTTGTGGTAGATTACTATGTAAAAGAGGTTGTAGTTGAGGTTGATGGCAAGAGGAGAGTACTATTAGTGGGTGAGGAGAAGGTTATTCCTTCCTGCTTAGTATCAGCAGCAATGGCTGCGAGATTGATAAGAGAAAGGTGCGAAGCCTACTTGGCTTGTGAGACCGACATTAGTAAGAAGAGACTAGATGTTAGAGATGTGGAGGCAGTAAGGGAGAATCTGGAGGTATTCCCAGAGGAGTTGCCACAACTACCACCACTGATAGAAGTGGACTTTGAAATTGAGATGGTGTCTGGGGCAGCGCCAGTCTCCATAGCACCGTATAGAATGGCAACATTAGATGTGCAAGAACTGAAGAGGAAACTAGAGGAGCTTTTGGAGAAGAGTTTTATCTAGCCAAGTGTGTCACCTGGAGGCGCACCAGTATTGTTCGTTAAGAAGAAGGATGGGAGCCTATGGTTGTGTATAGATTACCGGCAACTGAATAAGGTAACGATGAAGAACAAGTATCCATTACTGCGGATTGACGATTTGATAGATCAGTTCAGGAGAGCAACGTTGTTCTTTAAGATTGATCTGCTATCAGGATATTGGCAGCTGAGGGTGGCAGAGAATTTCATTCCTAAAACCGAATTTAGGACTCGTTATGCCCACTTGGAGTTTACGGTGTTGCCGTTTGGGTTGACGAATGTGCTAGCAGCCTTTATGGTTGGTGTATTCCAAGGATAGATTGGAGCACGAGGGGCATCTTCAAAAGGTACTAGAGGTACTTAAGGAAAAATAATTGTATGCCAAGTTTGACAAGTGCAAATTTTAGATGAAGGAAGTAATGTTTCTAAGGCATGTGATATCAACCTAGGGTGTGATGTCGGACCATAGTAAGATAAAAACAGTTCAAAAGTGGGAGACTCCAAGGAACGTGACTGAGATATGTAGTTTCTTAGGTTCGTGAGGGTATTACAAGAGGGTCATAACGTGACTAGTCTTCTAAAGAAGAACACCCCATTCATTTGGAATGACCATTACAAAGAGATTTTTCAGGAGCTGAAGAAGCAGTTGGCAGAGGCTCCAGTACTTGTATTGCCGACTGATGGAGGCAGTTTTATGGTTTATAATGATGCTTCTAAAGCAGGACTAGGAGGAGTGTTTATGCAAAAAGGGAGGATAATTACCTATACTTCTTGACAACTGAGGTAGCACGAAGTTAATTATCCTACTCAAGATCTGGAATTGACAGTAATCATTCACGCTTTAAAGGTGTGGAGGCATTACTTGTATAATGAAACCTTCCAAATATTCACCAATCATAAGAGCCTCAAATATATCACCACCTAGAGGGAGCTGAATTTGAGACAGCAAAGGTGGATTGAACTATTGAAGGATTATGACTACACTATTGACTACCATCTGAGGAAAGCAAGTGTGGTAGCTGACGCTTTGAGCTGAAAGGGTAGAGAGGACGAGGATACAATGACTTATAAAGTTAAATCTTTATTTGCATTACGGTAGTTGAGAGTGCAACTTAATGTGATTAAGAGAGAAATGTTAGCAAACATATGGGTCAAACCCTAGATACGAGAGTTGATTGCGGGGAGGTAGAAGGAGGATGAACATTTAATGAAGATTAAAATGAAAGTGGAAAAAGGAAAGGCAACGACACGACATCGATTTTATGATAATGGAGTTCTGTATTATGGGGGTCGCCTGTGTATCCCCGTTATTGCATAAATTAAGGAGTGACTGATGGAGGAGGCACACTCCTCACCATATTCGATAAATCTTATTAGCACCAAGATGTATCGAGATATGAGAGATATGTACTAGTGGGTTAATGTAAAGTAGGAAATTACAGATTTTGTAGCTCGGTGTCTACCTTGTCAGTAAATCAAGGCAGAACACCAAGCTCTAGTAGGAAAGTTGAGACTGCTGGAGATTCCAGAATGGAAGTGGGAGAAGATCATGATGGATTTTATAGTGGGACTGCCGAGGATCTTTAGGTAACATGATGCAGTTTGCATGATAGTGGACCGACTCACCAAATCCGTGCATTTTCTAGCTATTTGGTAGGATGACACTTTGGATAAGCTTGCGAGCTTGTATGTGTAAAAGATTGTGAGGCTTCACGGAGTGCCTCTATCGATTGTGTCCGATCACGATCCGAGGTTCACTTTGAGATTTTAAAGTAGTCTATAGGATGTCATGGGCACTAGGTTGCAATTCGGCACCGCGTTTCACCTTAGACTAACGATCAGTTAAAGAGAACCATTCAGATAGTAGAAGATATGATGAGAGCATGAGTGCTGGACTTCAGGGGTAACTGGGATGACCATCTACTATTAATAGAGTTCGCTTACAATAACAGCTTCTACTCCAGTATGAAGATGGCACTGTATGAGGCTCTATATGGAAGGCGGTGCCGGAGTCAGCTTATTGGTATGTTGATGGGCTGTGCCAGATCGAGGGACCAGAGTTAGTTTAGTATACCCTCGAGAAATTCAATGTGGTGAAGCAATGTATACAGGCAACTGAGGATTGCTAAAAGATTTATTTTGATCGACATCATCGAGAGATAGAGTATGAGGTGGGCGATAGGGTGTTCCTCAAGGTTTCGCTGTGGAGAGGCGTGATCAGATTTGGGTGGAGAGGAAAGTTGATTCCAAAGTATGTGGGTCCTTATGAGATTACAGAAATGGCTGGGCCACTTACCTACCGACTCCAATTACCAGAGGAGTTGCCCCGACTCCACAACGTCTTGCATATATCGATGCTAAAGCGATACCGGTTAGAAACTAGCTATGTGCTTTGGATACTAGAGCTGGAGGTTGTCGAGGATCTGACCAACGAGGAGGAGTCAGTGGAGATCCTAGACCGACAGATTTGACAGCTGTGGAATCGTGAGATTTCAATGGTTAAGGTGAAATGGAGTTTCCATACACATAAGGAAGTTACTTGGGAAGTCAAGAGAGAGATATGGGAGAAGTATCTGCACCTGTTTTTAGAGACAAGACAGGATTGAGGTATGTCATAAGTGTTATGGTTGTTTTAAAGTATATTTGCTTTGAGTTGGATGTTTGGGTTGATAGGTGAGAGAACTTAGTTTGTTCAAATTTTAGGGACAAAATTTCCTAAGGGGGAGAGCTGTAACGCCCAAAAAAAGTATAACCAAAATTCCATAAAAATTGTCAAACAATTGAGTGAGAACAATTTTGAGAACGGTTAGGGTAAATAGTTCCCAAACCCGTTCTAGATGCGACAGGATTTTGAAATTCGTGCTGTATAGAGTCAGAAAGGCTAAGCAAATAGGTTGTGTAATCTATTTCACAAACTGTTTTGAACTGGCAGGATCTTAAAATTAGAATTGTATCTGAGAAGATTGGAAAGAGAGAAGACATCTTACCCACCCTAATGATCCCTAGCCGTAACCTACCTCTCTCAACCTTCAAGATCCTAAACCTTATCTCAACACAAAACCTTTCTCTCACTCTTATTTTTCCATAGTTTCACTCAGGAACAACTTCTTGGGGTGGATTCTAGGGCTAAGGAAACTTGGAGCAAGGTAGTTCCCTCGTTTTGATGAGAGTAATGAGTTATAGGGTGAGGTTATTATGGGTTAAGAGTATCTTTTAGTGAGATTAAAGAGAGGTTAAGGAAATAGGTTGTGAATAATGTGGGGGGTTTTATTCATTAAGCCTAAGCTTAACGTTTTAGATGTGAAATTGGTGCTAATGTTATGATTGTGGTTTCAAATTATGTAGGAAATGTTGTACAGAACCCCAATCAGAGTTGAGCCTTAGGCAGACTAC
>CANYCX010474842.1:0-13005 GCA_948193385.1 Breynia disticha f. nivosa
GATGCATAAAAGAACTTAATTGATTAAGGGACCAATGCGTGAAATTGTTTAAAAGTTTAAAAGGTAACTTACAGTGTAAGCTACATGGCATAGTTTTTGTGATTTATTTGTAAATGTATAATTGCCAAGAGAAGTTGTTCATTTCGGTAGTGTTGCTTATTGAGTTGTCAAAAACTTATTTTGCGTTTTATGTCTGCCATATTCGACATTGGCAGGGATTGAAGATGGACACTTATGTTCTTGCCGACTGATGCCTAAGGAATTGGTGAACCAAGGCGGCTGTGCACTGAAGTTGATTTGTGAAAAGATGCCAAACATGGCATATGGAACATTCTATGCATATATGTGTTTGAGTGAGTTGTCTTTAAAATAAGATTAAATGAATTTCTTTTCTTGTTTAATTTATTTAGTTGAAAATCTTATTTCTTAAAAGGCATTTCATATTTTAAACTCTATAAATAGTTTCCATTTGAATAAGGAAAATGACATAACTTAAAATGGTATATGTATAAAAAAATTGTCCTTAAATAAAAATTTATATTTTCTAAAAATAAAAATGATTTCCAAGTTTGATTACCATTTCTTGATGAGAAAGAATAAAATATATATGGAAATGTTAGTCAAATTTGGGGTCACAATGCAGGTCTGGGTCGGGTCGTGGGTTGGGTTGGGTTTGGCCCGGATCTCTGGTCGGTCGGGTCGAACCGCGAGTCGATTGCTATAAAATGACCATTCGCTTCACTTGAAACGACATGTCGTTTCTTCCAATAACTGAACGCTCAATCGTCTTGTTATCCAAACGATGCGACGTATGAAGCAAAACGACAGGCGCGTGGTCGTTCACGTCAACAGGAAGAAGCCAGCCAATTTCCACGCACAGCAACAGCCATGGGAGGCGCGTGTAAGCCACGTGCCGCCTTCCAGGCAGGTTCCGACAGAATGAAATACATATTTCAATTGGTTTCGACCTTCTAAGTTCAATGGTGTGGTCAGATTTGCCAAATTCCAACATTTTATTTTTGGATCCGTACCCACAACATTATAGAAAATTAATTCTACGAACTAATGGTCGTTCGGCTCTGATACCAATGAAAGAAATACGTATATACAACAAATATATATAAATCATAATTAATTAACATATAATTGATTAAAGCACGTAAATAAAACGAATAGAATGTGAAACCTGGAATTCCGTTCAATGCAGCTGAAGAAGAACGATACCTTGTTGAGGGTATGCTCGTATCCACAGGCGCAGACGCGTCAGGATACGAGCAATATTTCACTCCCGATTATGCACCGGAATTGAACCACTGAGAGAGAACCACCAAGTTGGTTATGTGAAGGAGTGCTCTCATTTTTCTCTTTCTTAGTGTAAGAATGACAGACATCACTTAGAAATATAGAGGGGAGGAATGCTTATACAGAAGTGGAGGTGCCTATTGGTAAATAGGTATTTCTCCACGCATATTTACACTTTAGTCCCTAAAGTAAAAATATTTCTAATTTAATCCTTTAACCAAATAAATTATAATTAACCCCTTCACTTAATTGTATTTATTCGACGGCCCAAACGTCATGAGCGGAATAAATTATCCTTTCAATTATTTATTTATTTTTATTGTCAAACAGTCTTAAAATAATTAAATATTTAATATGTTAAATTAAACAATTATTAGAGTTCATTCAAAAAAAAACAATTATTAGAGTTATCTAACCCCCCTTAATTTTCTTAGCCTACACAAATAAGTGCATTTGCCGATATTATGGAAATCGTTGCACAACAACATTCATGTACTGACGGGAAAGAGCTCCATTAGTGACAAATGCACTTACGTCACGAATTCAAAAGATTTGTAGAAGCCTCAGTGATTCTTCTGGTTTCTTCTACTGTTCTCCAATTTTTTTTTGAAAATCAAATCAAGCGAACCGTCATCACTATGATCTCCAGGCTATAAATACGTACCCTTCGTTTCATGCTAACACCAATCAAACCGAAAACAACTCTCGAAATCTTTATTCTGATACGAAAATGGCTCATGGTGAAGTGATCCTGTTGGATTTCTGGCCAAGTCCCTTTGGGATGAGACTGAGAATTGCCTTGGCTGAGAAAAATGTCAAGTATGAGTACAAAGAAGAGGACTTGTCCAACAAGAGCCCTCTGCTTCTAAAAATGAACCCAATTCACAAGAAGATTCCAGTTCTCATCCATAATGGGAAGCCAGTTTGTGAATCTCTCATTGCTGTTGAGTACATCGATGAAGTTTGGCACGACAAATCTCCTCTCTTTCCCTCTGACCCTTATCAGAGAGCTAAAGCTAGGTTCTGGGCTGACTATGTTGATAAGAAGGTACCTACAACCTTTCATTTCTCTCTTTTTTTTAATCCCATGGTGCTTAACTAAAATATGTTCAACTTGATGCAGGTGTATCTAGCTGGAAGACAAGTAGTTATGAGCAAAGGTGAAGAACAACAAGAAAAAGGCAAGAAAGAATTAATAGAAGTGTTGAAGACATTGGAAGGAGAGCTAGGAGACAAACCATTCTTTGGAGGTGACAAAATGGGGTTTGTGGATGTGTCCTTGATACCATTTTATTCCTGGTTTTATTCATATGAGACTGCTGGAAACTTCAAGATTGAGTCGGAGTGCCCTAAGATCGTTGCATGGACTAAGAGGTGCCTTGAGAAGGAGAGTGTCTCTAAATCTCTTCCTAATGGAAAAAAGATTTATGACTATCTTTTGGAGTATAGGAAGAGGCTTGGAGTTGAATAAAACACCTGAAATCATTTCTTGTTAAAAGATTTCTTTTTATAGGACTGGGCTGAAATCTTTCCTTAGATACATGAAATCGATTTCATGTGTTTGAATAATGTTTGTAATAATGGAAGATTAGTGATGTTTGTAATAATGGAAGATTGGTGCCACCAATTTGTTTCTTCAACATCAAGTTAGCGTAAAACGCATTTTCGTGGCAGAATTTTAACGATGATAGTGACAATTTTGTAATAAGAGTCGAAATCGTTTTGGTCCACTTTGCATATTGAAGCATATGCCAACATTATTTGATAAAACTGTTGCATATGTAGAATTGAAGCCTCTTCTAAAGTTTGTACTTTAAAATAAATCTTGCAATATATATGATCGACAATCTAAAAATTTTGTTGCATAAGTTAATTGATTTTAGAGTAAGTCAAATATGAATTTTATAATCAACCAATTTTTTGAATAATTTTTTTGAATCCTAACCAACCCAAAAAGACTTAAGCTCCAAGTTATAATTAAAAACACTATGCATGTAAAATTTCTCCACAATCTTGAAACAATACAAGTGTATGCAGAAGAAAAAAGTGAAAAGCTTTTATATGGTGTTACATATAGTTAAAATCTGATTTACAAATTATTTTAAAATGCTAATATCTAAACTCCCAAAAAAATCCCAACACAAAGGTGAATGAACAAGAAAAATCATCTAGATAGATGTCTCGACCTTGTCACATGTAGTTGCAAAGCTCGAAGTAGAAAGATAGTTAAAAGGTCCATGGTCTCATTAGTCTGTTTCACACAATTTTAATAATAAAATAAAGTGTACAAAGACTCAATGAGGATATACATCAAGGTACTTATTGTTGTTGTTAGTCATAATCTCAATGCATTATACACAATATTTAGATTAATGAAATTAGACATTTATCCTATCTTTCTTAAATATTTATATGCATATTGATTGATAAAATATCCTTGTACCTCATGCTTCAATTGATGTATGGAAGACATATGTCTATAAAACCTTAAGTAAAATAATTCATTAATTTAGAACATTCTGAGTCAGTCACTACTATAAGAGTAACAAGTGAATTAAGACTATCATGCTGTCTAGTTTATTGAGTTCGGTCTTATAGAATACAAGAAAATTGAGTGTCGAACAAAGATTATGAATAGATGTCTAGGCGTATGAGAACTAGTACAATTATTTATGAATGTTGGTTCTTTTCATAATATCAAATAAAGACGTTTGATAGTAAAATGCTTGAACATAGAATAACAACATTCAGAAGTCATCAGTTGGTCATTTGCAACATGAGTTAAAATAAATTAAGATTAATATATGCATCAATCATATAGTTGTATTTTTCAGTTGTATATGGAGCATAGAGAATATAAATATATCATAGAGAGTGTATTGGACTAATTCGCTCATTACAAATATAAGAAATAAGATACAATTTGTAAAGTCAAAGAAGATTTAATTTGAACGTACTCATGTGCTATGGTGAAGAAAATCCATACAATTCTAGGCAATGTTTGTTTCAAGAAAATAATTTTCTTGGAAAATAATTTTCTAGTTTGCCCATATTTGGTTGCTATAAAAAATGAATCAAAGAGAAAAAAATTTAAAGTCAACAAGGAAATAAGTTTTTTTCTATAAATTTTTTCCTGAAAATTGTTTTTCTCTTTTTAACTTAGAAGTCTATTTTTCTCACCTACTCTCCTTTATTTCTTTACGTATTAATCAATGTATTTATAATTTTTATTAATTAGAAATTTTTATTCGATAAAAATTTTTATTAATATAGATAACAAATAAATATGATTGGTTAAAAATTTAAAATTAGTTAATAAAAATATAAAAAATCAATTTTTTAATATATTAGCCATAAAAATATATTTTCAATTCTAAATAATAAGTGTCGTGGAAAATATTTTCTTTTTTTTAGAAATAAACATAAAAAAGTAATTTTAATCTCATTTTTCATGTAATTGTAAAAAAAATGAAATTCAAAAAAATAAAATTTAAAAATTAATTTTTTATTAATAAATATTTTTAAAAAAATTTATATTCTGTCAAACAAACGGAACCTTAATGTTAACATATTCAATGAAGAAATTTATTTTATAAATAGGGGAGACCAAGACCATCGGGACTTTGTTATACTAGCGTCATGACCTTGTTAACTGCTCGTAAATCTTAGATAGCTGATTTTCACTAATACACAAATACAGATTTTTTTTTTATTTATTATGAAAATCTTGACCAAGTATAACAAGAAATTCAATGCCAATTCAACCTTCAGAAACCAATATATACACCTCTCATCAATTGCATCTCATAAAGTTTTTGTCTTGAACCAAACGATTTCAACTTTACACTTTCTCTTGAAACAATGTGCGAAAACCCGAGATACCCATAAAGGCAAAGCCTGTCATGCACAAGTTGTTCAGTGTGGTCTATCACAAGACACTGTAACATCAAATATGTTGATGAATTTTTATTCAAAATGTGGCCTGATTGATTCATCCAGAAAAGTGTTCGATAAAATGCCTCAACGAAACTTTGTTTCTTGGAACACCATGATTGGTGCCTATACGCAGAATGGTGATAAAAAAAATGCTCTTGCCCTCTTTGTGGAAATGCGAAAAAATGATCACCCATTTTCTGAATTCACTGTTTCGAGTGTGGTTTGTGCTTGTGCAGGGAAATGTGACGTTGTTGAATGTAGACAATTACATTGTTTTGCTATTAAGGTTGCAATGGATGAGAATGTTTTTATTGGAACTGCATTGCTTGACGTTTATGCTAAATGTGGTTTTATACAGGAGGCTAGTCGTTTTTTTGATGAGATGCCAGAGAGGAGTGAAGTTACTTGGAGTTCAATGGTTGCAGGATTTGTGCAAAACGAGTTTTATATGGAGGGTCTGGTGGTTTTTAAGAGGAGCCAGGTAATGGGGTCGGAATTTAACCAGTTTATGTTGTCCTCTGTCATTTGTGCTTGTGGTGGTTTGGGAGGCTTGATTTTAGGGAAATCGGTGAATGCTGTTGTATGGAAAACTGGATTTGGTTTTAACAGTTTTGTGGCTTCTGCTCTTGTAGACATGTATGCCAAATGTGGTGCTCTCGAAGAGTCATATTCTGTGTTTTTGGATATAGAAGGTAAAAGTATAGTTATATGGAATGTGATGATTTCTGGTTTTGCTAAAAATTCTTGCTCTTGGGAAGCGATGATCTTGTTTGAGAAAATGCAGCAGGCAGATCTTATGCCAGATGAGGTCACATATGTTTCACTTTTATCAGCATGTAGCCATATGGGTCTGGTCAATAAGGGACGCACATATTTTGACGTGATGACTCGAGAACACAATGTATATCCAAATGTTGTTCACTATTCATGCATGGTTGATGTCCTCGGTAGAGCAGGACTAATTCATGAAGCTTATGAATTGATAAAGACAATGCCATTTGCTGCAACTGCATCCATGTGGGGATCAGTTTTGGCATCCTGCAGGGTTCATAAATGTCTTGAATTAGCTGAGACTGCGGCAAAGCATTTGTTTGAGATAGAACCCAACAATGCAGGAAATTATGTTTTGCTGGCCAACACATATGCTGCTAACAAAAAGTGGAATGAAGTGGCAATATCAAGGAAGTTTCTTAAAGAGAATGAAGTGATGAAGGAAAGAGGAAAGAGTTGGATTGAAGTAAGGGCCAAAGTTCACGTGTTTGTGGCAGGGGAAAGAAACCACACAATGTGCACTGAAATTTATTCAAAGTTAGATGAATTGACAGATCAGATGAAGAAGTTAGGTTATAAGGTTGAGTCTGATTATGAACTTCATGATGTTGGAGAGAGAAGTAAGGAGGAATCTTTGAGACATCATAGTGAGAAGCTGGCACTTGTTTTCGGACTCATGTGCTTACCTTCTTGCACGCCAATAAGGATCATGAAGAATCTCCGTATATGTGGAGACTGCCATTCTTTTATGAAGTTTGCTTCGAGCATTACAGGGAGGGAAATAATTGTCAGGGATGTGAATAGGTTTCATCATTTCAGGGATGGACTTTGTTCTTGCAGGGAGTTTTGGTGACGTACGGGTTCCATTAATTTGATGGTGGTTTTTCCTCCAGGCATTATAATCAAAGGGTTGTTTGCTCTCTTTCGTGGTTCTTTATGCCCTACCTGTAGTGGTTCATTCAATCGGAAACGAAGGAGTACTTGTCTCTTAATAGGAGATGGAAATTCAACTCTAAATGGTCACGCAATTGTTAACACATAATAGTGAAAGCAAACCATGCTGAAATGGTTATGGTGAATCCACTGTGTGAGCACGCGAGAACATGGTTCAGATTTCTCCTCATTGTCCTTGCAAAAGGAAATGGTAAGCTACATATGTTAGCGTATATATTTTAGCATGAGGTTTCCATGAAAAATCCTTATTAGCAGAACCATATTGGATAATGCAGGGTAGTGGGCTTCAGTTTAGTCAAACAAATACTTCAAGTTTCCTGAAGATGTATACTTCTCGGAGTCAAATGAAAAGGACGAGGATTGTACTTGGGGTCTGCATCATCATTCCAGGTACCCAGTGATCAAAGATGAGCAAATATTGATTTAATTTCAGTCGAAACATCATATAAATGGCTTTTTGATTCAAGTGCTTTGACTTTTTTTGCCCTTCATAAATACAAGTCTACGAATGTGTCAAAGGCTTTCAAGAGATTTTGCAAATGACTATGGAATGTCATGATGATTGCTTTAAAAGCTTGAAGTGATGGAATTTTTCTATGGGTCTTTCCAAGATATTCATATATGCATGTTTGTTGCGTGGTCTGTTGTGATTATTAATAGTAATTTAAGTAAAAAAATTTGAAAGATAAGACTTAATGAGGCAGGCTCAAGCAAATTGGATTGGTAGTGCATAGAGGTTGAAAATATCCTGCAAGGTGTTTGATACACGATCAAGAACAAAAGGTTGTAGAAGATTATAGTGTTTGGTTGTGAAGAATGTAATTCATTCATACGTATAAATGATTGTACATGATGTTTCTATATATATACATTCGGTTGTAACAGAGTTTGCAACTAATCCCTTGAAACCCGGAACCAATAAAAATAAGGCACCTGTACATTATATAGTATACATGTACCTAACTAACTGAAATTTCCAACTGATAAGTCAGGTGCTAGCTTGCTGTGTTAACTCCTGTTGTAAACTACTCTCCTTCAGCCCCCTCAAGCTGAGCATCAAGAATGGAGAGACTCAGCTTGGCACATAACCTCATGAAAGTAGGTGCAGCTAAATTTTTCGTAAGAATTTCGACCGGCTGATGAGAAGAGAAAACATGTCGCAAATCAATAAATCCTGCTGCAACAGCTTCCCTGACAACATGGCAATCTAATTCTATGTTCGTCTTTTCGTGAAAAACCAGAGTAGAAGCTATATGAATAACGGCATTGCTGTCACACCATATAGGAATTGAGCCTGAAACAGGAATGTGCAAAACTTGCAGCAAATAAGAAAGCCTCTTCAAACATTTTATTTAATATATATCATATAGAAAACCAACCATTTTATTTGATTCTTGAGCTAATAGATAACATTCTATATTTTCAGTTCTAACATTGCATGATTGGCTTACAAAAGGAATGCATAAGAAGAAATTCGGGGAACAAGGTACATGAGCTACCATTTAACAACAATCTTTTTCCTCTTATACCATCCCAAAAATAGATACGTCTTTAATACCATTTTTTTAAACCTTTGTCAGAAATACAATTCATACATATAATTTATATTCAGCCTCTTTTTGGCACATCATCCACATTTTCTCCCTCCTCTTTATTTTTTCTTTTCTATTTTCTTGTGTCACTCCCTCACTTCTCTTTCTCTACCTGTCTCTTTCTTCTTCTTGCATCAGTTAACATCTTCTCCTCTTGAAGATGACTGGGGAGGTGAATTAGGATTGTTAAAGAGTTTTTTATTTTTGGACATCTTAGCACAGTGAATCTATTGAAGTATCTAATAGAAGTCAGAGGAGGTTAGCTTTTGAGACTTTTCGGATGATCAAATGGCAACGCAGTTGGGTAATCAACATATCCATTCTATTGCTCAGATTAATAAAGAGATTGACAAAAATGTGTTGAGTGGTTCTGGGAAGAATAGTGGTAATAATTTCAGGCCTTATGTGAATTCGTTTTCAAGTTTTCATTCGGAGGGGAGTAGTGAGGAGGGAATCAAAAAGAAAGGGAGAACGAAAAGCCTTAAGTTAAGCATAAATTTTACACTTTATGTGAGCATTCTCGTAAGAGTTAAACTAATGTTACTTTGGTTTCATAAAACACATTAATGTTACAAGCACCGAACTGAAGCTTCCATAATAAGTAAAATGTCATCCAAGAAACTTAAAATTTATATGAATTGTACTTTTCCCTAAGAAATTTAGAGAAACGACACTACAGATTTGCTTGGTTGTCTACTGTAAAATTCAAGTTTTTCCATTCTAAAAATGTTCAAGAGTGACTCGAAGTGAAATCCTGCAAAAACCGAAATACTACCATTTTAGATGAACAATTTTGATTAATGTGAGGTTCGATTCGATTAGTCAATTTGTTGTCAACTTTTGGTCAAGTTAGTTTGTGTATTTAATTTGATGGCTGTACGTATTACTGATTTGGAAATTAGGGTTTGACTGTTTGTTTTTTTTAATTTTTTTGCTAATATTTTGTTAACTTGTTGTCAACTTTTATTTGTCTAATACAAGTTAACCACAAGGTGACAACTTATAGAAAAATGTAAAAAAAATTGACGGCGATTTGTGTTTCAAATTTTGGAATGTGTTTGGATGATAATTTGCAACTTGTTTGTTGTTGATGAATGTGTTTCGATGAGATTTTTTTGTTTGAGAATAAAGGTGTTTGAGAGGTTTTTATGTTTTTGAATTTGGAATGTTTATGAATTGAAAAGATTTTGTAAAGAATCTTGTTAGATTTGACCTATATATAATGTGGCAATATAGGGAAGAAAATCATTATAGATTGCATTGGTGACATTTGTTTCCTAAAATGGTATGTATAGAAAGATGATATTTTAAAAATAGTAATCTTGTAAATTGACACAAAAAAAAGGATTAATTACACATGACACGACCTTTACATTTTTAATTGCAGAAAAATTTATTTTATTTTTAATTTTCAGATTAAACTTTTTAAATGCACTTATTCTTTCCTTTTTTTTTACAACTTGTACGATTTTGAGAGTGGCCTTGTATTATTGATCTAACCCATTGTTCATTATATGCATACTTTGGTTCAGCTCATGTTTAAAAGTAATGAGTACAATTAACTAAGTTATTCTAAATTCTTCTTTTCACTTTATCTTTCTATATCGATATCTTTTATCTCTCATATTTTTAATTTCTGTTTCCTTCTCATTTCTTTCATCTTAATTAGGGGTGTAAATAAGCTGGGCTACTCGTGAGCTACTCAAGTTCAAACTCGATAAAAGCTCGTTTGAGCTCAGTTCGTTTACAATCAAGCTTGTTCGTGAACAAAATAGTAAGCTCGGATAGTTAAACGAGCCTGGTCTGAACAAGGTAGTACTCGGCTCGCTCGCGAGCAAGCTCGTTTAACGTTCGTGAATAAACTCGATTACATATTTGATTTTTTTATATTAATATGTGGCTTTCATATTTTCTCTATATTTCAAATATGCATATGATTTATTTAAAGATGAATCATTTTCTTGATAAAATTATATTTTGATAAAATATATAATAAATTATAATAAATTTTATTATATTAATTAAAAATAATAATTTTATTACATAAAAAACTAAAAATATTAATTATATTGAATAAATGTGTTAATTTTTAATTTTATATCGAATAAAATTGTATTTTAATTTTCGTTTAGCAAAGCTCGAAAAGCTCGTGAACAAGCTCGTTTGTTCGCGAACTTTAAACAGGCATGTTCGTGAACAAAATTTTGAGCTTGATATAAAACTCGGCTCGAGCTCGAACTCGTAAAATTTTAAACGAGACAAGCTCGATTACTCTAATACTCGGCTCGACTCGACTCATTTACAGCCCTAATCTTAATGCTTATCTGTACTTACTTCTCTTGTCTCTTTTTCTCAATTGATTTATTTTTTCTCTACTCTTTTTTCTCATCTTTATTTTTCTCTTCTCGTAATATTTTATTACCTCTCATCTTTTTGTTTTTTTGTATATTTCTATATATTTATTTTTTCATCTTCATTTAACTTAAAGGTAATTTTTTTATTTTAAGTTTACTTATTTTTTATATGTTGCTTTTTGATTTTATTTTTTAAACTGTCAAATAAAAAGCATGCATTGAGTTATTAGATTCTAAAAATGAAGTTAGGATATGGATTATTATTTTTTATTT
The DNA here is from genome assembly GCA_948193385.1 of Breynia disticha f. nivosa. Classification (NCBI taxonomy): domain Eukaryota; kingdom Viridiplantae; phylum Streptophyta; class Magnoliopsida; order Malpighiales; family Phyllanthaceae; genus Breynia; species Breynia disticha. The sequence goes on from CANYCX010474842.1 coordinate 11,183, forward strand.
AGTTTATATTTTATTGATAATTTTTTTAATGTGTAGTTAGGATATGAAATATCATGTTTTTTCCTGCTTGGTTTTACTGCTATATACACTGTATATCTATCTTTTCCCACTGATTTCCCATTAAAATATTTTTGTCTTCTTAATCTTCTTAGTTTAGCTATTTAAATTGTGTTATTTAACTCCTCTAAAACATATCTTATATTTTTCCAGATTATTTTTATTAGTTTTTTATTTGCATGTTTTTGTAATGTTTTAAATCTATTTTCGTTTATTCTTGTTGATTTTTATGTCATGTAAGTTGTATATATACTTTTTCCCTTGTTTTAACATATTCATTTTTTAAATGGTCTAACTCTATTTTTCACTTATTCTTGTTGTTTTTAATGTCATGTAAACTATATATATATACTTCTTTTCTCTAGTTTTCAATGAAAACTTTTTTTTTTTTGGTTTTTCTCAATCTTTTCCACGTTTTCCAGATTGAGTTTATCAGTTTTCTCTTTTCTCATTTTTATGAAAATTTTAATATAGCCTTTTGATTGAACTACATGTCTACCCTTTTTTTATTTTAAATATTTTTTGTGTTCTTAATGTTTTTTGTAGTTTAATGTAAACTATATTCAATAATTTTTAAAATTTTTATTTTTGTGTTTATGTGACTACTTTCTAAACTAAATTACATTATATCATTTTTTAACAAGTTGTGTATTTTTTTTTAGTTCTTTCCTTTTTTTGTTAAATTAGTTTGTTAACTGTAATAAAATTTCACTTTTCTTTTTTATGCAATCAGTTTCTGTAGTGTTTTTACTTTAAATATGAATTTAATATGTACTTGTTTTTTTAAGCATATTTAAACTTAATGTAAACATTTTATTCTTTTCCATCAAATTTGTGTAATCCTGTATTTTTTGTGATATTTATTTTTTTAAAACATTTTTTAACATGTAGATAGGTAGTTGTGTTTCTTGTCATATTAGTTTTTATAGTTTTATTTTTTTATATGATTTGACTATTAAGTATGTTTGTTTGTGTAAACTGTAAAAAAAATTAAGATTGAAGAATTGGGTATTTTACTTGGTTAATGTAAATTAATCTTCAACAAATTTTGTTGTGTAAGGTTTGTGCGAGGTGGAAAGATGTTGGTATTAGTGGCTTGTTGTGACCTCCAAATTCAACTACCACTTTCATTTATATATTTTTTTTTCTTTATTCCGTCTAGTGGTACTTGAACTCAGAAATCATAAGTTTTGAAAATGACAATTCGGAAAGACATTGTAAAAATTTGCATTTGCATTACTTAAGGTAAACTTATACAAAGTTTGCAAAGAGACATGCTCTAATGAGATTGAAGTGTACAAAATACATAGGGTTATTAAAGAAAAGGAACCGAAATGATTCCATTTCAATGATAACCTAACAAAAGAATGCATGCACTATCACATATGCCTATACAAGCTTTGCATGATATGATCAATTCATCCTAGTGCACAGCCCACCTCGGTTCTTCAATCTTTCTATCTGAGTCAGAGCACCAAAAAGCTTTACACCTTCGCGTTCAAAATATCCCCTCAAGTCCCTGCCCACACGACAGACATAAAACGCAATGAGTTGTGAAACTCAATAAAAAACTGACCGGGCTCTAGCAAGCGCACTAGATCGGTGTAGTTTTACCGCGGAAGTATGCCTCCCGGGATCGAATCTCTCGAGGAACGTCGTATTTAAATTAATTCGGTGCTAGCAATAAAATAAAGGAAAGCAGTAAACATGAATTGGATTGTGGGATTATTGATTAAAACAAGAAATATAAAGACAAGCAACTGAAA
>CANYCX010475006.1:0-14053 GCA_948193385.1 Breynia disticha f. nivosa
AGCCTCATATATTCATTTTAAATCAACATACCAATTTCATTTAGGTATACAACAACAACACATACCCATTTACCATTTCTAAGCAATTGAGAGCATACATTTGCCAACTTAACATATTCAAAACACAAGAAACATACTAACAACACAACATTTACATCATAATACCAACCATCCCTACAATCATCACACTAGCGCAAATGGAAAACACCTACAAGCAACAATCCAAACACATTCGGAAGCCACCATTTTATAGATCATTCATCCAAGTCAACCAACAAGCAATATTTAATTCATTTCATTCATGTATTTTTTATTATAGGCCATTGTATACTCAATTTATTATAAGAAACGTATCCATAATGTGTTGAGTAAGTGTCCTAAGGCACTTACCACTCTCCACTCAACATTTCTGAAATCGTACAATCAACTCCTCATTCACAAACCGCATTTGATTTGAACATAACCGACTAACGTAATTGCATGTAAAATCAACCATACATATTCAAAATACATCCAAGTAACTGATAAAACACTTACTTCGAAGCCCAAGCGCTAAGTCGTCGCCCCAAACTCTGATTCGGTTTCCGAATACCGTTCCCTACACAAATGAAATCACATTCTACAAGTTATTAACGGATTCATGTCGCATTTCATACTCTCTCTCTTATTTCTCTAAAATCATCATTTTTCCCAAACCCTAACTCTTCCAATCCTAAACAACATCAAGGTTTTAAGATATACGGTTTGTAGACTCTTATTCTAGAACAGAAATCTGATAAAACCACATATAATGTACCCATTTTTGTCCGTCCAGTCAGGTTACAAAGAGGAAACACTCACCTTGTTTCTTTTGTTTTCCAAGAATGTGCAGAGAATACGATGAAGAGGAAGATGATTGATGGAATATGAGTGTTTCTTGGTAGATTCTTGGGTGGATTTGCTTTAGGATTGAGGTTTTGAAGTGTTGAAAAGGTTTGGGACGGATTTGAGTCTTTTTTTGGTCGGACTAACCCATTCTTTCTCTCTCCCTGAAACACCTCGCGTCTAAACATTTAAGCTGCCAGAAAACATACGAAACGGCCATGGGAAACGGCCTTGTGGCCGTTCCCATTGACCGTTCCCAACTAATGGGAATGGCAACAGTCATGGAACGGTTTCCTGGCCGTTTCCAGGCCATTTCGGGTAATTTTCGGTCATTTTTCGGCGATTTCTCCTAGTTTTCATCGTAGAAATTCCGGGGCGTTACAACTAAACTTATGTGCATACTTAGATTCTTCAATCATTGTGTATTAGAGAATACTTATCTAACCTTTATCCTTTCCTCTAGACTTAGGAAACTTTGACACTTGAACTTTCCTTCAAGTTCTATACTATTCTTCTTGAGAATGTACCTTCAAGTTCTATCTTAATCCCACTATTCATCTTGAGAATGTAGCCTTTCTCTAAGAAAATCATGTACTAAAATAATATTCCTTCTTTCTAAGGAATAGTCAACTAACATTTTAGTTCTTTGGCAATTAGCTTGTCCAAACTTAGTTTTCATTAACGTGTGCCTCCCAATTCCAACCTATAAAAAAGACTCATGAGTTTTATGGTCTAGCCATATCTCTCATTATGCCCTTTTCTTGCTTTTGTTGAAGTTACATTTAGTCAAATCATAAAATGTGACAATGGAATTATTAAGGATTAAGTTTTGAGAAGATACATGAATTATGTCAATTTTACTCTATAATTCCTTTTAAAAATACCACCTTTCTAGAGGTGTTATTTCAAAATGAGCTTGTGAAGTCTCTTTCACATTCTCTAAGATAGTCATTTTGACTTAAGTCTCACCATCATAATCTCATTGAATGGTCATTTACTTTAGTCAAGATCTAGTTTCTACTTCATCATAAACTCCTTAAATTTTGTGATTTTTGGACTTTATGAACTTCTTTAGATACTTTAGTCACTAATACTAATGTCATCTTAGAAGTCTTTGAAGTAGTTGAACCTTTACTTAGAATTTGTATATATCATACAGGTGCTCTTTCACTAGTCTCCTTGAAAGAACTTTATCATTTTTCCTTATTAATTAGATGTACATATGGCACAAAATTAGATGAATGAAATACTTCATTAAAGTCTTTAAATATGTATCTCCTTAACTTAGTCACAAATTATAATGTTAAACTTAGGCAATCACCTATGGTATATTAGTTATTGATTTAGACATTTTTAAGTTTGATGAATAAAACACACATGTGGCAATCACTTTGCTAAAATAAAGTTTATTAGAAGGAAATAATTATCCATAAAAAATAAGAATCAAAATAATGTTTCTATTCCATAATATAATACTTATACTTAATGTGAAAACCATATTCAAACATGAAATAGAAATAAATATTTGAACATTTCAAATGAAGTTATCTGAAAAATGGTAGGGCCTCTATTCCACTTTGTCTCTTTCAAGTAGGAAGTGCAATGCCTCCTCCAATGCCCAACCTTGTTGCAATAGTAGCACACTCTATCTTTCTATCCTTCATTTTGGATTTAGACATCTTGTTCTCCTTCTCACTAGAATACTCAGTCTTGTTTCCACTAGTCTTAGGCTTTTTGGCTTTCTTCTTCCTCATGCCTTTAGTGTTCTTGGAGATCACCTTATTTTTCACCAATATCATAGGATTTTTCTTATGAATACTTTATTTGACTGTAATGAGCATTCCATGAAACTTAGTGGCTGACTTATTCATGTCATGCATGTAGTAATTCACCATAAATAGATCAAATCTATTTGTGAGGTATCTCAAGATGAGTCATTTGTTAGCTCATTTGCGTTTGTTAAGCATAATCCTCTTTATAACTGGGTTAGGGAGTAAAAAATTCTTACGTTGACCTTGTCTCAAAAAAATAATCTAATCCACACCAACATCTTAAGACGCGCATGTGTTTTAATGATCAATGCCTTCACAAGTTATCAAAATAGGGAGGCAATTTGATTACTTGATATTTTATTTGGATTAAATCTATTTCATTTGAATTATAAGACATTAATATGTTAGCATTCATTCAAGTAAAGTGCATAAATGTAAACGTGACAATACATGGGCCCTAACCAATCTTAGACAAGTTTAACTAATCTTCAAGGCTAAATGCACATCTCCTTTCGATGGGCTCACCATATGGACTCTGTCTTTGACCTTCTTCTAAAAAGATATAATTAAATCCTAAAACTATTATATATTTTAAGGCACATAAGCATAGTTAGAATAAACCAAAACTAAAGCCCATAAATTGCACCATGCATATGCACAACATTCAAGAACATTGAATCCAAATTTAGCTTAATCTCATAGACTATTAAGAAATTGTATAATAAGGTTACAAGAATTCATGTGTGTCTTGAAAATATTCATTGGTATAAAAAATGCAAGAATGGTTTTCAGTGACCAAAGAGAAAGATTTATTGTTCTCAAACTTCAATCGTTTACAGTACATTTTCTAATGGCATTTTGCTTCTCTAAATGTCAATAACAATCAATGGGTTAAAAATAGAATTCTTGGAGGTTACAAGGATAATTTGGAATATCTCAATCTTGTGGAAATTATTGAAGGATCATGCAAAGAAGAGTATGTAGACTACAACCTATTGGCAGCTTTATTGAATGTTTAGAACCCATATTGTAACGCCCTCAAAATTTACCCTAAGTTAACCTTAATTAAGTAAATGAATAACTTAGATAATGGCAGAAAGGGACCGAACAAGTTTTGTGCACAAAATAATGAAGGAGTGCACAATTTGAGGGCAAACGACCTAATGCACATTTTCCACAAACCACACGCCAAACCTTTTGGGTGCCTTTAGTGTGTTTCAAAACAAAATGCTCAAACAATTTAGTGCACAGTTTGAGTTAAATAGTGCACCAAATTGTTTGGATCAGCAGAAAGCCCAAAATGGGTAAGAATGAAGCCTAAATGTCATTTAAACTTACCCACACATATACTAACACAGAGGGAAGTTTCCACTATACTAAAACCACCTTTAAACACTCCCACCAACCTACCATAACTCATAAAGCTTGAAGGCCCTTAAAGATTCACACCAAGAGAAGGACCACCCACCTAGAAGGAGAGAGTCTCACACAAGGGAAAACCCTGACTTGCCTCTTCATTTTTCATGAGAGCGAAGAGTGGAATGGGAGAGTAAATTTAATGATGTAGTTGCATGATGTTCTAGGAAAGGGTGAATGAGAGTAAATTAAATGGGTTTTGAGTAAAGAGACTTGAAGAAGAGGTAGAGTAATGTTTTGGCATAAAAGGTGGAAACTTTAGGTAGAAAATGGGTTTAAGTGTAGGATAGGGTGTGGGGACATGCAAGAGGAGTTAAAAATTGTGAAAAGGAGCAAACTTTGAGAGTAAAACATACACAGAAAAGAACTTTCTCTTGCTTTGTGAGCCCATATATATATGTATATATATGTATGTGTGAAATTATGGAAAGTGTATTTTAGAATTGTGAGGTGAGTGTATATCCATCACTACTTACCTTTAGTTTCTATTGTATGGTTAAGAATATATGATGTTAATCGTGTGTTGTACACGCGTGTGTTTGAAATACGTGGTTAATGAGATGGTGGTGTGTTTTCTACATATGATTAATGTATTGGTTAGTGTAGTTTGAAATTGAGGCATGATTCCAAAATGGATGTTGTTGTTCATTGCTGATATGCGTATGATAAACTATTTATTTGGAGAAATGTGGTCATTAGCTTATTGAATGAAAAATGTTGTTATTTGGTGCATTGTGTTTTGATGTGAAATGTGATGTTGTCAAGTTCTTGTGGGGCTTTATTAGAATTGAGTATGCGATTGAATTAGAGTGTTTAGGAAGTATATTAAAATAATTAAATTTGATAAGAAATAGAACAAAATATGGGGCATAAAAGGATGCCAAAGAGTTAATGTAATGGGCATATATGAACCCTAAGAAAAATCGTAAATGTTGGTATAAAGACCCTAATGTATGATAATGATATAGGGCATATAAGGACGCCAATTTAATTAAACCTAAATAATTGGGTGTATAAGGACACCATGTTGTATTTTATGTGAACACTTGAGGATGTCCTATTATGTATATTAATTGATTTGTTGTATTGGTTGAATGCATTCACCCTTACAACATCAAGAAGCATTTTGCATTTTAAGCACGTATATGGATAAAGAGGAACGTAGAGCCAACATAAGAATGGGGGAAGTATGTAAAGCCTATACAAGGATAGAGTAGGTATTTATGGGGCATATCTACAAAAGAAATGTTGGTATAAAGGCCTAAAGAATTGAAATGCAATTATAAGGAATCAAGAAAAAGAAATGTGGGTACAAGAACCCAAAAGGGGACATATAAGGACGCCAAATGAGAAATGAATTGCATAACTTACACGAGAAAGCATCACGAGCATTTATACATTTTTCATTATATAATTAATGATCTTAAGTTTATATGCATTAAGTTGATTTTGAGATGATTGTGGTATGTTGTGTTTGTTGCTAAAAAATTGACTAATGATGTGGTTCAAGTATAAAAGTGGAAATGGGTCTTTATATGTATGTAACTGATGAAAACTATGTTTGAAATGCATAAGGAGCATGTGTGATTGAGTTTTCATGTTTTTGAATTGAAAGTGACTGATTTACCACAAAAAATAGGGAAAATGGGATGAGAAATAGTTTAGGTAAATTGTTTTCCAAACTGTGTATGACTAGATGAAATTGAAGTTCTAGAACTAAAGATGGTATGCAAACAGTCTAGTGGATGAGCTAAACAAACTATGCACCAAACTATTTGTAGCCTACTGTCTAATTTTGTACAAGCACATGGAAAGTGATTTGGTGTACGATTTGCCCATACCATGCCCTAGACTGTGCATGCCCTAAATTTTATGTTTTGAAGGCATTTGATATTTAAAACTTATCCGTCACGTGCATGATGATGTGTGATTGAATGTATCACTTTTTAAAAGAGTTATTAACATAATAAGCACGGGAAGGTCTTAAGATAAGATTGTCCCCTCTTAGCCTGCATAGTAAGAAAAATATTAAAGATAACCAAGAATGTATGCATATGAATGAATGATTACGATGTGCTATATGGTTTGGATACTGGCATTGTGGTATGAACTCACTGTGTTTTAATACTATTTGTTTCTATTTGTGGATGTTTATCAATTGTGCAGATTCACAGGCTATACTCGTAAAGCTCCAAATAACTACATGAGGACTTCTTTTTAGGACTCATACGGTAAGGTCAAGGATCTGTAGAGTTTACACATCATTTATGTTCATATCACTTTCAATCCTTTATTTTGTAATTGATAATAAATTTTGTAAACTGTATTTTCTAACTATCCTCTGTCTTGTAAATATTTTTAAAAGGCATATTTTATCTGAGCATCATGCACCCTTAATCACAAGATGTACATAGGTTGGTAGACTATAACATTCTAATTTAATTAACTCTTTAATCCTTAATTATCACTATTTTAATATGTTTAATAATGAATAAATTAAAAAATTTTCTTTCTTTGGAACTATATTCTCATCTTTAATCAGTAACAGAACATTTTAGATTGAATTTAAAAGTAACCATCAATTCAGGTGTGCAGTACGAGCAAACAGTGCATGAGCACGACCCGTGTTTCTTGGGAATCAGTTTGCAATACATATGAGCACGACCCATATTGATCAACACCCCATGGACATGACCTCATGTTGATATAACACGTCCACTGTTCATTTAACACGACCATCATGTCAATTAAGCACGACTCATCTTGTACTGTTGAAACCTCAAAACACATATTAATCAACCTGTCATCTTCATTACAATTTCATATAAATCTTATACCACACTAAGTCATTCCATTCACATTCACATTCATCTCAAATAACCACACACACGCATTTATATATATATATATATATATATATATATATATATATATATATATATAGCTATAATCATCAACATATCACCATATCATAACTATCTCAAATATAACTATATGGCATCTGAGGAGAGAATGTATCGAGTAGCAGCCGACCCATCTGAACACTAGCACCACTCTGTATGCTATCTTAAAAATCTAACCACATCACTAGTTGTACCTGAAATCAAAAATTGCAGTTAGTGAGTTGTAGGCTCAGTGAGTAATCATTTAATTCCCAGTTCTACATTCATATACAACTTCTTAATCCTTCTTTAAATCATATATCGTTTTATCTTCTTTTTCTTATCTTTGGAATCATATCATTTATCTTTATGGTCATATTCGTATCGTTAATGTTATAAATCAATTAATGCAATCCAGTCAGCCGAAAACTGTTAGCTGAAGCTGTATAACTATCAGCATGGTCATGCCATTCTGCACAGAGGAGAACGACCAGTGAAACAGCATGGGCATGCCATTCTGAAAACTGTTCTGACCAACTGGACATTATAAATTAACGCGTTTTGAACGAAAGAGAGAGATAAAAACATAAGTTTCGAAATTCTCTCGTCCAAGAACCCTAGAAACCCTTTCCAAGCATTTCTAACCTAAAAAACCTTGAATTGTATACATAGAAACTCATGGGTTTCATGTGAGAGTGGAACCTAGATGAACTCTACAGTTTCTATCAGGATTACAGCAAGGTAAGTCGTTTTAATTCAGAATCTTTGTGTTAAATTGAGGATTTTAGAGGAGGTTTGATGATTCTATACTTAGAATCAACATGTATATGGATATTTAACAACATATATGTGATTAATTTCGTACAAGAGGATTTGTACGATAATTGGACCGAGGATTGAGCCGGTGTCTATATTTCTCACTTTGCTCATACTTTGAGGTAAGTGTTCTATATTTACTCCTAGTATGTTTATACTATTGAGTATTGAGAATTGAAGAATAAAAGTATAAGATTTGACTATGATTATTAAGTAATGTGATAAAAGATTGTACTTTGGTAGAGAAAGAATAAGCTTGAATGAGGTTTCTATTTGGTAAGTGTTAGCACTTACTAAATGATATTGCCCATATGATTAAATAGAATTAATTGACATATAAATGACTATAAGAAGATTATATGATTAAATTGATGTCTTGGTGAGATATGATCATATAAGTCTTAGCAAAATATGATCATATAAGTTAAAATGTTGATAAGCTATGAAAAGCTTAGGTGAAAGTACGTTAATTTGTAACTTGTAAGTGTTCATACACTTACTTAAGAACATCTCTTATTTTATCTTATATGTAATGTGTTGAATAAGAACTTAAGTGTTCTTTTAAAGTGTGAATGAATACTTAAGAAGCTTAAAAGCTTAAGAATAAGAAAAAATGAGAAATGCTCATATGTAAACTATGTTTGATTGAAACATGCTAAGCTTGATATGAATCATGCTTGATTGATTTATGAGCATGATTGAGATGTGGTATTTTTATTGTAATCTTGTGTGGATATTGCTATTGAAATAATGATGATACTTGAATGGATATTCTTATTCTTGATATGATCTTATATGACCTATTCTGATTTGATTTAGTATGCTCAATAATATCTTGTTGTTGGTTAGTTGATATCTTGTTGATTTATTAAACATGTGATTTATTATTTGACTTGATGATTGAGCATACGTATGAGATTGATTATGAAATATATGAATGTATTGATCATTCATTGTGTTGCATAAACATCTGTGTGAAATAATTTCCTATGTGGACTATCCTTTGTGGATAAGGACGTGCTGTGTTCTGTCTTGGACTGAGCTGTGTGCGGTCCAAAACCTCTCCTGTGTGGTACAAAGGTATCATCTACTGTCTACGATAGAGAAATTCCACTGCTGTGTGCTATGGTGGGCAATAATCCGGGATCATCCTGTGTGGATTTGCATTAGCAGTGACATTGCATACATTTTCATTCATAAGATTACAATGCTATAATGGATATCTGTGTGATATAGGACCTGTGTGGTTCGTAATTACTTTCTGTTATCCTGTGTGGATATAGATCTGTGTGATCTGGATTGCTATGTGCTTAATTAAAGGAACTCCTATATGGATTATATATAGATCTGTGTGATATAATACTTGTATAGTTAGAGATGCCTGTGTGGCTATTCTGTTGGTTATTCAATGAAATGCTCAACGCTTCTTGTTGATGAAATTTGTTGTGTGCTAAGATATGAAATGATGTTGCATGCTAAATTAAGTGTATTTAACCTGTGTGGTTATAAATTCTGTGTGAAAAGAGTAAGGAAATAGCCTATACAAACAAAGAAATTAAGGAATATATTGTTGTGTGCTAAATTACCTTAAAACAGGAATTGAATAGGCATTTCTAAGACTCAGCACGTCTTCATACTGACTAGCATGTCATCGTGTTGGATATTGAATTTAAATAAGAATGAACTTGTGTTTCAATATGGCGTCGAGCCATTAGGGAATGAACGGATGAGAACGACCTCGTGTTCATCAGCATGCCTGTGCTAACTGAACCCCTACACTTCATTTAAACTGAATTTAGGTTTACACTTATTGAGTATTTTATATACTCACCTCCTTTGTTTGTTTACTTAATGTGCAGGTATAGAAGGGTTACTACGAGGAGGACTCGAGCACAGATTTGTAAAAGGGGATAGTTTTGTAAAAGAAGTTTCAAATGTTTCAATTGGTGGAACTTTGTATTGTAACTTTTCTTTGTATGTATATCTATAAACTTGATAAGTTGATAATTGTTTCATCTAAAACATAGAACTATCCATGTTTTTGACATGAGTTGGAAAGAAATGATTTTATATTTTGAGATTTGAAAATAAATGGAATTAATTTTTGACTCTCACAATAACTGTCAGCCGAAGCTATATAACTGCCAGTCGAAGCTGCATATATCCATATATATATATACACACAAATAACGTTCATGTACTTGTTCGCACTTCATTTCACATTTCATGTACCTGTTCCATTTTAATCATATAATTCTATTTTAAACAGCTCAAGTACATATATTTATCATTTTCGTATCCACTTTTTGACATTTAAGTTGCAGCCACATATATCAATTAAATCACAATTCATAATCACCATTTATGATTATTAAACAATGAGTTAAATTACTCACCTCCTAGCGGAAGTACTTGGACTGATATGTTCGCGAATTCTGTCCTGCGTGTCTAATCTATCGTCCTACATAATCATTTATACAAGTCTTTATCACAATCAGTTCCACAACACAATAATATGCATGTTCCTAATCTAATTTTTACAATTATAAACTAAGTTCTTCATAAAATTTTACTTAACTTCATAATTACTAAAGATTGCCTTTGCAGATTCTCGATATCGATTTATATATCGATACCCGACTTACTCCTAAAATCCAATTCGTTGTTTTACGAATGATTCCATCAAAAATCTCCTTTCTTTCTCTAGCTCTCTCTCGATTTCTCTCTCGGTTTCTCTCTCTTATTTTGTGTAAATGAAGTTTATGTTCTGTTTTATGTTAAGTCATTTTCTGATGATCAGCATGGTTGGGTTGGTGTTGGCATGCCTAGTGTTAATTTCCAACAGGCCAGCTCATGATTTAATTTCTAACTTTCTCGCATGTTTAACAGCTCAGCACGAACCATTAACTATTGCCCCGTGCTCATCAACATGTCCACCATATTGTTTAACACTCCCACTATGTTGATATTTCATTTTTCCAAAAACATGATCGTGGTCTTGATTGGCACGGTCGTGTTCATCTCTTTTCCAGTAAGTTACCCTCGTCCCAATCAGCAAGCCCCCCGTGTTGCAGACTGAAACTTAGCATTTTCTACATAACACTTCTTTTATTCTCAATCGTGCTGTCATATCTTAATTCTAACATATTTTATTGTATAATATCTTTATGTGAGTTTACTTCCATTAATCATTTTACTAATTATGGGGATTTAGGATAGGAACATTACATAGATGCTTGGGATTTATTCTTAATCTACATATGAATATGATTCTTTTGAAATTTTGTGAAACATTTGTACTGAAGTTTGTAGACCTTTTGTGAATAGAAGGAAGGTGAATTTTGAGTGTCACACTTGTTATAGCCAGTTTAGTTCTCTGAAGGTTTCATGTCGTTCAAGCTTTTGGACGTCTTCTCCTTTTCCTATACTCAAGTGTGCTGCGACACTTTCCATACGAAGTATAGCTATGATCTACGTGAGCAAATAGAAGAGCATATTATTCAAGGCAAAGAAAGGGAGGCAAAGAAAGGGTAAGAGAAGACAAGAACCTTTTCTTACTTAGGTCTAGAGCTAAAAACTGTAGAGAAAATGATACTGATGCAACTTTAGAACTGAAGAAACTAATTGATTTCTTCTTATATTTCTTATGCAACTATGTATTTATGATAATTCAAAGAAAACAATTGAGAGTTTTCTTCCCTGGGCAGTGACACAGGCAAATCGGTATTATCATGGCCATGATAAAATTTTCTATTTTTCTCAAGTTGTGCTAGTGGTAATCTACAATGGTCTCTCACGAATTACTAGTAAGAGGTTACCTTCTTCTGTTAGTATTCCGTATTGGCTACTGAGTAGATAGGAAAATGTTAATTTTCTTTAAGGCCAAGAGTGAATCAATCTATGGCGAGGCTGATAAGCAAATCGTCTTTCTTCAATTAACAAATACATAAGCTATTTTACAAATCAAGACGATTGCTGCTTTAAGAATAAAAATAACAATAGCTCGTCATGAAATATAAGTTAGCCTTTAACAGTATAAATACTTTTTTTAGATAATGAAGACGAATTTATTCTAGAACACTGGTTTTCATTCACTATTGTATGCTAACTTCTAGTACCATGCATCTCATCAAACCAACACTTCACTTGGAATTCAACCCTATGGGCCATACTTTAACAATCGACAGCTAAGGTTTGTGCAAAGTGTCCCTTTTCTTTGACCCAACAAACAAATCAACCTTTAAAAAAGCCCAGGTGTATATGAGTATAAGGATTCTAGACTCTCGCAAATAAGGAAATTCAAACACATACTCAAAGAATTCACATACCATTTAACTCTTTGCCTTAGAGCAACACCAAAGTCTGCACTTTGGTGAAATACCTTCTCTGTAATGCCCAAAAAATTTCGTCATAAAATATACGAGAATGTAAAGTTACAGTGGCAAATGGCATAGGGAACAGTTTGTCTAAATCATTCCCCAAGTTGTTTTAAAAATAGGCAGCCGAATTGTATTGCGCTGAAAAAAAAATAAAGGAAACTGGAAACCAAACGGTTTGTGCAAACCGTTTAGCAAATCTTTTGACCTGTCGAGTTTTAAAATCAAAAAATGTGTGTACTTTTTGAAAGAGAACCAAAAACCCTAAAAATAGCCACCCGAACTACTCTCTTCATCCTACCCTAAAACCCTTCATTCTAGAGCCTAAAACTACTAAATCTAACCCTAAAAACCCTATATCTGGTAGATCTTGGCCTAAAGAAGGGTTACTCGATGATTCCCTTCGAAGAAGCTAGGTAAGCTTTAACTTTATACTTGATTCTTGTGTGATTTTTAGTCTAGGGTTGGGACAAAGAGGTATTTTTAATGTGATATGAGTAATGGAAGTAATGTATGTGGATTGTGAACTAAAGAGCAAGAGTTATGAAAAAACTAAGATTTTAGGGTTTTGGGGAAATTGGGGGGTTTTGTTAAATAAGACTAGGAATGTGAAAATTAAAAGTGAAATTATGGTTAATGTGGAAAATATGGTTAAAAACAACATAGGGAACGTTGTTTGAGATCCAGATCAGAGTTAAGCTGAGCGCCGACATTGCGGGATTTGAGGTAAGTGCATCGAACCACAGTTATCTTGGTATGTCTTGCATATGTATGGTTAAGTATGTTTGATTAAATGAATGTGTGTGCAAATGATTGATATGTATGAAATAATGATTCGGTTATGAGTACTTGATGTGTTTATGGAGATTTCACTTGTATTTTGTGTATTATTGGTTTTGGGTGATAATTGGACCGACAATGTGCTAGGAAAATGATTAACAAGGTATATGAATGAATTAATGAAAGTGATACCTTATGAGTTATGAATTGATGATGATTATATGTTGTATCATGGATGAAATGGGGATTGATTGTAAATGTGTAAATGTGATCATTTTGGAATAATGCGTATGACATGTATTGTATGGAATTAGTTGTAATTGAAGGACTAAGATTAGCTCTAGAAGGGAGGGGGGTTGAATAGAGCTAATAGGGTTTTGGAATTTTTCGCGAAAATAAGAACAAAATGACACACGATATAGAGTGGTTCGGATCAAACACCTACTCCACTGCCTAAGTTCCTTACTTAGGATTTTGGCAAACACTTCCTATTACCACAGAACTTTTCTTACACACTTGAATTTTGGCTCAAGCTACCTTACAATGCTTAACTTGATTTTCGGCTCAAGTTCTACCACTCAGTTTAAGAGAATTTCTTTCACACAATACAACAGTAGACTTCTATAAGTTGCACTCGAATGTTTGAGCTTTGTTTGTTGTTCAGTGTTATTAGTTGCTGTTGTTTCTGGCCTTCTATATATAGCCTATAAAAATCATACCAGAATATGCTTCAACCACTTCCTCTTTTACATTAGCTGTACCATTATCATTTTAGTGCTGTTGCATTAATGAAATCCTGGAACTTTTCTTTTCCAAACCTTTATCTTAATCATCCAGAAAATAAGCTGCCATTAATGAAATCCTGGAACTCATTTTTATCGATTAAGTAAGTTGATCGATAAACCCATTTTGATCGATCAAGTATGTTGATCGATAAACTATTGTTGATCGATCAACTCAGTTGATCGATTAACACCAATGTTGATCGATCAACTTAATTATTTTCACTGTTCACGTAAATATACTACAAACATTACTATTCATCAAACAGTGAAATACTATTCACGTGCACAGTACTATTCATAACATGCAAATTGGTTACTATTCATTTCATGATCAAAGCACAGTATAATCACAGTATGATTGC
>CANYCX010475279.1:0-13829 GCA_948193385.1 Breynia disticha f. nivosa
TTGGCCGGGAGTATTGGTTATAGAGAACTATGGACCATAGATTTTACGCACTTACTTGGCCTGAATTTTGCCATTACTTGGCTTGGCACGCTCGGACACTTTAGAATGTACCGAGTCTTTCCACTGTGCCATGGTATAGTATATAATAGATACTACCCGTATTTACACTCCCAAGAGCCATAACCACTCCCTCATTTTACATGCTCACTAAGAGTCATTATTTCAATTTCACTTGCTCCCTATGAGCCCCCATATGCATGAATGTCATATGCACAAACCATATAACCAAATCATGCAATTCATGCCATGCTATAACATTAAATGTGAAATTCAATCACAACACTCTCAACACAATACCCATTCATTAATCATAGTCAACGAGAATAGGCACACTAGCATTCATCAAATTCATTCCCTCTTCAAGCAACACCATAACGATACTCAACCATATCACAAGAAACCATATAAGCAACAAACATAATCAACACCTTATATATCACAAGCAACCATATAAGCAACAACAATCATCCATCAACCACCCTCAGCAAGTTACACAATCGGCAATCATTCTCACCAAAACTAATATGATCAAGTACACTCATTCATGGAATCAACCATACAATCATCATTCATGATCAACACATTTATTAATAGTCAATCAATCATTTCACATTTAGAACATACAAATCTAGGGATAAGTTGCATTCATGTTACTTACCTTATAAGAATTGTCTAACGGCTCAGTTAGGAACCTCCCTCACCGTGATTCTGATTCCCTATTATACAAATTATGAATTCATATTAATCTAGCATTCATGAAAACATCTAAAATGAAAAGAATGCTTTACACTATAAAGGTTATATTAGATTATTTGCTCATCTCTATCTCTTCTCCCCTAATTCCCCTTTTCATCTAATGTTCTTATCCATATGTGTTAGATAGTTCGATTCCTCTTTATTTCCCTTCTCTATCATTAATATTCTTCCTAACTACCGCATTTAATTCTTCTCACCCATCATCATTAATGATTCCCACAAATTCATTTAGGTATCGTTTTACGATCTTTACTCTATTGCATATGCAAAACATCCTAATACCTATATTTCCTTTTCGAAAACCTTAACCACTGTCCTTTCTTTATTTCAATCTCCCTAACCACACAACACCCAATTAAAATTGACACTTAATACACTATCAGTTTGCCTAAATGACGAAACATGGAAACGAACTCTGGTCTAGAAAACCCAAACTTGTCACTTTGTAGAGGTGTTCCTAGCACTGATTTTGGGCATTGAAATCACGATTTAGCACCGAATATGGTTACTGCTAGATAGTATATGTGTTAAGCTTTCTAACAAGCTATCATTTGCTCAAATCAGAGCTCAAACGAAGGAGATTTAATGTCGAAAAGTCAGGGTTAGGAAGAAAAACATAATTCACAATAAAAGATGATAAGTGCTTACCGAAATTCACTCACCGACCGATTTCAAAACTCCCGAATGCTAGGGTTTCGTGAGGAATGATGATGATTAGGGTTTCTAGCTTTGGAGAGAGAGTATGGAGGGAGAAAATGTGTGTATGTAGTGAAGGAAGAGGAGTATTTGAAGTTTATAATGCTAATTGTGATAATTGGTTTGGACGAACCCTTTTGGGTCTAGTCCACTAGTCACTCCGTAACCTCTTTTTCGCTCTATTCAACTAATCCCATTTCTTATTTCTTGTACATTTATAATTATTTTACCCTAGCTCTCAACTCTGTCCACCGACTTAATATTCAAAACATTTCACGAAAAATTTATTCCCATTTTTCCCGGTATTTTCTTTAAAAACTTAATTAAAGGGGAAATTTAGGACGTTACACTTATTCTATTTTCTCTTTATGATAGGTTGTTTGGTTGTGGGAGTGGACCAAGATCTCTAGGTCCATTTTGTATTTCGGTGATTGAGTGGTGAGGTTGGGAATCCATCTAGATCTATTCACCGCATTACACACTACTTTTGTTTTCAGAAGATATTCTAAAAGCGAATTTAAAATGTATTATTTCCAACAAACTCATGTTAGCTAGGTTGGAGTAAATGTATTCCCCCTTCCTTCCTTTTGAAATACTGAGTACTTTTGCATTCCTACTTATATAAAGATACAAGATCGTGTCGGATATATATATATATACATCTATGTGTGATAGTTATGTGCATCGACTTAAGTGATTTAGTGATCATCGAATAAAATATGTGGGCCAATAACGATGGGATGATGAAATAAAATAGGTACATATATTAATTTAAATGGGAAGTAAAATTAGAGCATCACAATAGGTCTCACACAAACCCTATTTTATTCCTAGTATAACTATACTACCCAAATAGAGTATTTAAGTAAATCTTTACTACTCAAATAAAGTAACCAAACCTATACATCTAATGACTTCAAATCTCTTTAAGAAATCAATTTAACCTTAACAATTCTTCCCCGTTGAGTTGATTTCTTTGGAACACTAGAACTAAAATAACTTCTACCACACCAAAAAGGTCTTGAGTTCTACCATACAGAACCAATTCTAATCCAGACTTGCTAAGGACACCACCAGTTGTTTCATGCCCTTAAAGATCTATACCTAGCACGCACCATCTTGCATAAATTCTCTGTGCTCACCAACACAAATTTTGTGTCATGGCTTACCAACTACTACTAACAATGGATCTTATTAATTGACCTTTTCTTATTCTGGAGTCTCAATTCCAAACTCCACCTACTTCCCTACAAAACTTACAACAGTTTTTCAAACATTGGCATCATAAGCTACCAATCAACATTATCACTTTAAGACCTTTGAACATATGAAAAAATTAGCACCACCTAGAAATCAGATTTCTTGATTTATGTCTGTTTCTCCTATGAGCACAGTCATTCCATACATGTTCCACCTCTTTGTAGTGATAACCCATCAAACTATATACTTTTTGTTTTTCATTCTTCTGTCACTATGAACTAATAACTCAAAGACTCCATTGTCTCTCCCAAAACTAAAATCACATTAATTCAATAAACAACACATCTATAATATAACTTATAAAAATTGTCCTTACCATTCATGATAGTATCCACAAATTATAGAAATTATCCTTACATTTCATGATAGTATCCACAAATTCTCATAACACCTAGACAAAGAATACAACCAAAACATAGTTTAATCCTTGCTACCAAACATGACCTCAACACCTACAATTCTAATGAATTACTATTAAATTTACCAAGATCTTCCTTTACCTGCATGCCTTTAGTCATCTTTAAGTTATTTAGTCACTTTTTTTATAAATCTTGTTCATCAAAGATCTCTTCTAAAGAATAATGCAAAAACAAGAGAACACACAAGAATGTATATGGTTCGATCTATTTGACCTACTTTACAGGCAAAGAATAAGTTATTCTATTACCTAGTCACCAAAAGGTGGAAACCACAAAGGCTTATAAGAGAAAGTAAAAACCACTATATATACTTCTCACACAAAGCCTATTTTAGTCCTAGTATAAATGTACTAACAAAATAAAGTATTTAAGTAAATCTATACTACTCAAATAGATTAAAAAAACCTATACTTCTAATGACTCTAAATCTCTTTAAGAAATTAATTTAACCTTAACATCTTTGTTTCATCACATGCATACATTGAAACCTCTCATTATATTTCATTTACCTAATGGCTCTATTAAGATAGTACTACAAAGAAGTGATGTCACTCTACCAAATAACCTACTTCTAAAGGACACACTATACACTCCAAATTTCAAACACAATCTAATTTTTATCAATTGATTGACCACACACAACCATATCATTTACAAATTCTATCATGATAAATGCATCTGACATACATACCTCTAAGATTGTTTCTATAAGAAATGTAAAGGGTGGATTGTACTATCTAGATAATAATAACTTCATTCCTTCGATACAAAAGATAGAAAACTCTCATCGATAGCTACTACATTGGAAATTCTTGTATCTCTGTTGTATCTTTTCAAGTTGATAAGTAGATTGGAGGATAAAATGACATTGTAAACTTAGACATGCATCTTTTAATGGAATAAGATATTTTTGCACATTATTGATCATTGTATTGAATATGATTATTATAAGAAATATGCTAAAGCAAAATAGACGTGTGTGGAGTTTCCTATTAGTGTTAATAAAGCAGCTATCTATTTTGATCTATTATGTGTTGATCTATAGGGGCCTTATCACAAAAAGTCATTATCTGGAGCACAAATTTTTATGAATGTGGTAGATGATTATAGAAGTGCCACACAGACTTTCTTACTTATTAGTAAGAAATTAGTTCCATCATTTTACGTGGTTTTATCTCAAAAATTGAGACATAATTTGGGAAGAAAATCAAGGTCATACACACAAACAATAGATCTGAATTTACGAATCAAGAATGTAAAAGTTTATTTGTAGAAAGAGGCATAGGTCATGACAAATCCTTTGTTTACTCTCCACAACAAAATAGAGTTGTGGAACATAAACATGAACACATTATCAATATAGCTAAAGCTCTGTTATTTCAAGTAGTGTTGGATACAAAATTTTGGGGTGAAGGAGTTTTAATAGCAACATACATTATTAATCTACTACCTAGTAAGTTGTTACATTAGAGATGCCCATATTAGATTCTATATCATAAAGATCCAAATTACAATTCTTTGAGGATATTTGGATGATTAGTTTTTCCACCAATATCACTCCACAAGAGTAGAAGTTTGACACTAGAGTAATTAAAGGAATATTTTTAGGTTATATACATGGAAGCAAAGGTTATAAGATTTTGATTTAAATAATCAAAAATATTTATTGCTCAAGATGTCATCTTTCATAAATATCATTTTCCATACCAGAAATCACTATCATGATAATCTATTCCTTCAATCTTAATGATAATCTATTCCTTCAATGGTTTCTTAAGGAAGAAATATACATGAAACCACCTTTAGGATACACAAAAGCAAAGGAAAGGAAAATGTGTAAGCTTATATGATCTTTATATGTTCTTAAGCAAACATTGAGAGAATGGAATTCTGAGTTAACCACTACACTTGTACAATAAAGGTTTATTAAATTCAAACATGATTACTGCTTGTTCATTAGTGCATCTTCAAATTGATTTCTAACTCTATTAGTGTATGTAGATGATGTGTTTATTTTAAGTTCTCACATTGTAGACATTGAGCATGTTAAATCCTATTATCAAAGACAAGAAGGTATGATACTTTTATAATGTAAGTATATACCCAATTTACTCATAGACACTGGTATGTCTTGAGCTACAATAGTAGATCTACCTCTACCAGGTAACATCAATTACTCACTAAAAAATGGGTCACTGCTTCCTAATCTAGAGCAGTATCATTAGTTGATAGGGAATCCTCTTTTATCTAAATAGTACATGACTAGAAATTACCTATATTGCACACCACATGATTTTATTTATTAACAAGCCATGCCAACATCATATGGATGGAGTTATGTATATTTTGAGATATCTCAAAGGTACATTTTATCAAGGACTTTCCATCTTAGTAGCTATTGACATCAATATCACTACTTTCATTGATGCTAATTGGGCTAAGTGCAAGTTTGCATACAGATCAATCACAGGTTATTGTGTTTATCTTGGCTCTGACATAATTTCATGGTGAATTAAAAAACAACATACAATAGCAAGATCTTCTGCTTTACCAAAATATAGAAGACTAATAGTAATTGTTTGTCAGTTGAAGTGGACTTCTTATTTGTTGAAGGATTTTTAGGTTTCTTATAACGCCCTCAAATTTAAGTCACTAAAATAGGGAAAAACAAGCCTTAGCAGTGTTAGGAGGGATGGAGACCTAAGGGAAGTAAGAGATAGAAGGAAACCGCACAAGAAAAAGATGACATGCAAAAAATACATGAATAGCGTGTGTTATTCATGGGAATAATGATTCTCAACAAACCCCAGAATAACGTGGGTTTATTAACCTACGTTACTTTCTCCAAACCTACGTTATCGGGCTTAGGACAAGTCATTAAAAAAGGGGAAAACAAACCCAAACGGCACAAAAACACTCACAAACCCTATTTCCTCCCACATACATCCTCCCAACACTTCAAGGACACTCAATTGACCTAACCTTCCCTAAATCATAACCTTAAACACAAATTTCCTCTAATTTCACTCTCATCAAGAAGAGCTAAGGTTTGAAGGAAAACCCCTCTTAAGGTAAGCAATCCATTTTAACATTACTGTGAAAAGAGAATTACAAAATTAGAAGCGGTAGATTAGGATGGAGGAAGGGTATTCTTACACTAGGGATAACAAAGTGTGTATTTGTGATGGTGTAGAGGAAACAATTAGGGTATGAGAGAGAGAGAGAGAGCTAAGAGAGGAGAAGAGTAAAATGGATGATTAGGAACCAAATAAAACACACAAATTATCGTTATTGAAAAGAGAATCACAAAATTAGAAGCGGTAGATTAGGATGGACTCACTTAGGTTTTAAGGTAAGTGTATGGCCCATCACTTACTTATCCATATATAATCTCTTGCATGGTTAATTATTTTGGCTTGACTACGTGATTTAATATGTAACCTTGAAATAGAAGTTGTGGGTAATAAAATGTTGTGCATGATGAGTGTGTGCTTATATGTAAATAAGTGTTCGAGGTGGCTTAGAATAATGAGATATTTTAATATGTTTGCTTTATGTGGTTGGATATGGAAACATAGAATGAATATGCTTCCTTTATTTATGTGTTTGATGGATGTGATTATGGTTACTTAAGTAGGGTATGAGAATTTTTGAGAGAGGAATACAATATATGCTTAATGATGTGACTTATGAGATATGTGCGTTGAATTGTTAGGTGAACTAGAATGCCTTGAGGGCATAACATGATGTTTGATATGTGTGAGGTAAAGTGTGACTTTAGTTGAATGAGGTTTTAATTATGATACTTGACAATGAGATTTTGCATAGATGTTAACATGATTATGTGTGTGATCATTATGAATCCGATTGAATGGAATTGAATTATGATGAGTAAGATACGTGGAGTGTCTTAATGTGTCGAATCTATGATAAATGATTTGGATTGCCTTTGATGGATGCACTTTTCATGGATTTAACATGGTTATGCAATTGTATGGTGAGTATGAGTTATTAAATAAATACTTATGAAAAAGAGTAATCTAAGCATGTGCATTCATGATATACATTCATATGGCATACATACATTGTAGAGTTGAGATAGGAACATGGAATCGAAAGAACCCACAATGATCGATTAAGAGAAACGGTGATATAAGGTATGAACCACCCTTGGGTTGGATAGTTTGGATGGAACTAGCAAATTTGAGACTGGGTGATCCTAAGCACATTTGTTAGAGGTTAGAGAAAATGTGAGACTAGGTGATCCTAAGCACATCGACGTTCGGTTGGTCAACTTACATAATAATGGTAATGTGAGACTGGGTATCCTAAGCACATGTGTTATAGCTAGGGGTGTCATGTGAGACTAGGTATCCTAAGCGCATCGGCACCCGTTTGCATAGCAAAAAGCTAAAAGTGGTATTACGAGACTAGGTAATCCTAAGCGCATATACCTCGAATGATAAAGTGGCATGTGAGACTGGGAGATCATAAGCACATCGACACTGGTTGACCAATGAGAGAAAATGGATAATGCGAGACTAGGTAATCCTAAGCGCATATACCTCAGATGATAGGGTGTCAAGTGAGACTGGGGAATCCTAAGCACATCGACATCAATTGACCAACGAGTGAAAATGGGCAATATGAGACTAGGTGATCTTAAGCACATATGTCTGGTAAAGAGGTGTAATACGAGACTGGGTAATCCTAAGCGCATGGGCATAGATTGAACAACTATGGAAAAGAGAGAGAGGATCCTATATGAGAGAAAGCATAACATTTATAAAGATGAAAGTGGTATGCCTTAAACATTATGCATACACATTAAGTACATTTGGGTGAATGATGTGCATGATTGGATATTATTGTATGAGAATGTGAGTGTGATTGGTGTATTTTAAATGAGTTACGTATATATGTGATGTGTGATTTGTGGGTTATAAATGTGGAATCTAAATAGGTGTGAGAATTTTGTTTCTATGCTAGTTGTTGATAATGTGTTTGGAATGACTATTAGATGTATGATTGGCACAAGAGAAAGTGGTTAAATATCTATTGACAAATAATGGAATTTGTTATTAATATGTGTGTGAAGATGGTATGTTGGCATGTGAACTTGGCCTTGTGTTTTATGTGATAAATGTATAGGTGTGAATTAGGAGGAAAAGTGAACGTACTACGCTAAAGATAAACGTGGAAACGAATGCATAGGTTGTGCTTAGAATGGTGCTAGGTTTGCATAAGGTATATGTATGAGGAATGAGAATTGAGTGCATTATGTTTATGCGAGATATATGTTTATGCTTGGAAATGTAGAATGCGGGTGGTTTTGAATTGTGTTCTTGTATAGATATGCAATGATATAACATATATGAGTTTGTGAATATTGATGTGGGATTTGAATTAAAAGATCATTAGGTATGTGATAAGATGTTGAATATGATAAGAATGGATGTGTGAGTAAATAAGATTGAGTGTGAATGAATGTGTATGATAGATTTAGATGGAGTTAGTTTGTTGTATGAGATTGTGATACATGGATGAATTATGATTCTTGTGTTAATTGCATGATGTTTGATGTGTTTCACCTTGTGTGCTAGTATGGGCATTAGTATGTGTGTGTAATGGTGTGGAATAGACTTGGTTTGATGTTAGTTTAGGTGTAAAATTTGTTAAGTGTTGGTATGGCTCAGATTGTGC
Source organism: Breynia disticha f. nivosa (assembly GCA_948193385.1). Taxonomy (NCBI): domain Eukaryota; kingdom Viridiplantae; phylum Streptophyta; class Magnoliopsida; order Malpighiales; family Phyllanthaceae; genus Breynia; species Breynia disticha. Next base: position 8,895 of record CANYCX010475279.1, read on the forward strand.
ATGATATGTTCTCTGGGGCTGATTAACATAGGTTATTTAGGACTTTATAACATAAGACATCATATGATAAACCTACGTTATTCTGGGAAGTAGTATGACTAACATACGTTAATCATAAGATTAACATACATTATTCTTGCCCAGGTGGTTATATTAACTGATATTCTTTGCCCTGATAGAGTTATTATGTGATCGGGCCTAGTTAGGGACTTGAAATCCTACCATTTTGGACTTAATAACACTATAGAAAACTTGAATTAAACACTTGGATCAAGTACCCTAGAATCTAAGAAAAATATTAGAGCTTTTCATGAAAACATAGAACGAAACCCTAGTAAGTGAGATAACGGTGAGAATAAAACGAACGAGTGTATTAGACTTTATATGGATAGGTAAGTGACTAACAGGACATACGCTTACTGAGTTTTGTACTCATGTTTCTGTGGTTATGTTTGTGTATTATAGACGAGGAGGCTACCACGTAGAGCATACATACTCTATGCTATTTTTGGACACTCTTGGGGACATTTGCTGCGAGGTCGGGGATATCATCCGCACATTTTGTTTTCTACAAACTTTGTTTTGTAAACTTGTCACTTTATTTTTGTGTCGATACCCGCCGTGTAGGGCTTTTTCGTAAGACACATTTATTTTGGTTACATTGCATATAGTAATGGTTACATTTCCATGCATCCTTTTTAAATGAAATTCAAAAGTGTTTTCTACAGATTGGTGTTCGTATCTTGCATTCAAATTATAGTCATTTGTTGAAAAAAGGACTTAAAGAAAGAGAAAAAAAATATGGCTAGGAAATCATAAAGGAGTTAATAGTAAGAAAAAAAATTTAGCCTTGAATTTTGAGCGTCACATTTCTTGTGCTTTGCCCATTCCGTTTTGGTGTGATAATAATGTTGCGATACATATTTTTACTAATCTTGTTTTCCATGATTGAACCAAACATATAGAATAGGATTGCTATGTGGTTCGTAAGGCACTTTCATCTGGACTTATTGATCTTCGACATGTTTTTTCACTCACCAACCTGTAGATATTCTAACCAAGAATTTATGAAGTCCAACATTCCATCATTTGTGTTCCAAGTTGAGATTATTCATGTCGAATGCTCAACTTGAGGGGGAATGATAAATGGTGTGGAATTGAAACAGGTGCACATGCCAGATGTTGAAGTTGAGGAAAAGCATGAAGAGCATCATTTGAAGCACAAGTTAAAGAAGCAGAGAAATCAGCTTTGAGAAGTAGTTAGTAAGTTGTTAGTAGTCAATGATTGTATAGATGTCATGTTCTCATTAGAACTGTATTTTACGAAAAATACTTAGAATAATTCATTACAGATGTTGTATATAAATCAATTATATCATAACAATAAAACTTAACTTAATATAGAATATTCATTTCATAACAAAAGAGTTAGTTTCTTGAAGCTTCATCCTGTTCTTGATGTCTTGCCTATACTTACATTTTTTTAGCACTAAATAATCAATAATTGGATTGTAAGCACAATATTATAAAATCTTGAATTTGATGTTCAAATTAAAAACTTATTTGGAAAATTTAGCATAAAATGTATGATTGATATAAGTATGAATTCACTTCCATTTTGTCTTTGATTTCTATCAATTTTGCAACACAAAGGTAAAAATTCTTTTATGTTTCAAAGACGGAAAAAATACATTTCAGAAATGATGGAACAATTGTTTATATAAAATCATTGTGACTCAATATAACCATTATGAAAAATTCATAAGTACATTACTATTAAGTTGTAATTTAATTTAAAAATACAAAGATGTAATATTTAATAAAAATAAAATTTAGATGTGAAAAAAGTTAATTACTCTTAAAATGCAAGGATGGCTTACTAAATTTTATTTGACTTAAGACATAAAAACTTGTTTAAACATAAGTTGTTATACAATTTTTTTACTAAATGTATGTAGACAAATTTATTAGTTGCTTTAAGAAAACTCTGTTTTATCACTTCACTAAAGTTCTTACAGCAATGCCAAACATAGCCTTATAGTATTGCCTTTGGCATCCTTTGATGCAAAATTCATCCCTTCAAAACAGAACTTCAAAAGATGAATATATAGTGGTGAGCATAACCAAACCGACCCGATGAACCGAACTAAAATGAATTTGTGTTTTCAGTTCGGTTTTTTCAGATTATTTGGTTTATTTTTCGGTTTGTTTGGTTTATTTGGTTCGGTTTTGGATTTTGATTTTTGAAAACTAAACAAACCGAAAATTTTGATAAAAGTTTGAAAAAATTTATTTTAAATATGTTAATTTATTTGATTTGAATTATTAATTGAAATTTTTATTTAAATTTTAGTGTAATATTAATCTAGACATAAAAGAGAATGAGTAAGTTGTAATTAAATAAAAAAAAGACAACTAAATACTTTAAAATAAGTAAAAAAATAAAAAAAACAAACAAAAAGAAAATATTTCGGTTAAATCGAACAAACTGACCACTTCGGATCGGTTAAAAACCGAACTCAAATTCGGTTCAATTTGTTTAATTTACACAAACACTTCAGCTTGTTTGGTTTATTGGTCTTTTGGTTCAGTTCAAACCGAACCGAACATACATACTCTTAACTAAATATATCGTCATGAATCAACATTTGATTAAGCGGAGGCCCGAGGAAAAATAAATCCATTAATACCAAATTTTAGAGAAATACATGAAGTTGAGATTTTGTGTTCTTTTTAGAGGAACAAAAATGAACTCAAGGAGTAATAGTGGCATATGATACATAGTTCTATTATGTACACACAAATATGAAAGCTTAAGTCATCTATATACTCGTTGAAGTTAATATTATAACGAGTCTTAGCAAGCTCTTATAAGCCCTGCCCATGTCTTCTGTACCAAAAGATCATTGTAATGAAGTTTCCCAATCATTATTCTCCCCTGGAAAATGTCTCTGAATTTCTTTAGGAGGAATGAAACTATCCAAGGAAAGACCATGCACATTGAAAGCAATATCATCAATCGACCACGTTTCCTCCATTCGTGTAATTGACAGACCTGCCTTCAAATTTTCTCCAAACCTGGTGATCATCACACTTGAATTACCTCCATGAGCAATGACCACACCCTCAACCAACCTGTAGTCTTCAATTTTTGTGGCCATTGTGGTTTCCCAGTACGTTGGAAAAGTTCCTGGTGACTGGATTCTTGTTAAATAAGAGTCCTCTAGGAACAATAGCAAGCCATTTCTTTGGCTGAAATATCCGAATGTTACATGTTTGATCATCTCTGCAGAGCTGTCACTTCGTTCTGCCAGGTCTGCTTGATCTGCAGAGAGCTTGAGTACAAAGCAATCTACGCCTGACATGCACTTCTCGCCCATGTATTGTGCTGGGGAAAATACTTCCGATATTGTCATGGGATCCATCCCCTGCAACACAATTACTCAAACCATAAGAACAAGGTTAATCTCACTTTTTCCTTGTTTATTACAATGCTTTTTACTAATCAATCTACTGAATATACGATCTAAATAACTTGCAAGAGCTTTATTACCAAACTTGCAAAATGCTATTTCAAATTGATTGTTTTGGGTTGACAATTTTGTGGGTCACCTGAAAGCATCCTACTGAGGAAGGCATCAAGAAGGAAGCAAGATCCGGCATCTAGGGGGGTAGTTGGATCTATTGTTTTCAGCTAAAATTAGGTGAAGAAAGAGCATAGTAGTGAACAACCAATCCCATGTAGCATATGACTAGACTAGACTAGGTAATTTCTTCCTCATAGCCTCCACATGAGATAAATGATGATAACATGTTAATGCATTTGGTTAGGTTAGTAAATCATAAAGTTTGTACTGAATGTTTATGGTGGATATTATTGTTTTCTCTATTACCAGTTATATACTGTTAGATGCGATATCAATAATGTCCATCACCACATGTATTGCACATGAAACCCAGTTGACGTAATTAATTAAACTTGCCTGAAGAGCACGACGAAGAGGTCGAATGCCACCTTTTGCTGCATGAGCACCAAGCCAAGGTGTGTGCCTCCAAGCAATATGGCCATCACTGCCGGCTACAATTTTTTGGCCACCAACTACTAGCTCAATTAGCCACTTGTCAGGGATCATTTGCCACATTACAAAGCATCCCCTTTGTGCAACTCCGCCTGTCGTTCCGGTGGCTGCTACGGTGCCTCCAGTTATCTCATCCAGCATTGCCATTGTTACTTTTCCTGTTGCATATATGCTTTTCACTCTTCCTACAAGTTTTTTACAACCTGTTGCAGCTGTGAAGTGCTGTATAATGTACTGAGCTGAAGATGATACCTGTCAGTTAATGTTGTGATTAATACTATTATATTCTAAACTCTCAGGTTAAGAGATTAAACTTAGGCCTTGTTTGGTATAATTAAGAAACTTTCCGGAACTTAATTACTGAGGAAGTAAGTTCCTTGGGAAATAAGTTACTGAGGAAGTATAATTTTTATGTGTTTGGTATGAAGATATTCTTCCTGGGAAGTGTGTGATATTTTTTTGTTGTATACGCATAATATCTTTAATAAAATAATGACATTGTAATTAATTAAAATTAATATATTTTTTAAAAAATTAGAAATTTAATATTAAAAAACTATACATAAAATTTTTTATCAAAAATAAAATATTTAGTAAAAAAAATATTATTTTTATAAAAAGCTCATTTTTATATTAAATGTGTATATTGATATTTTTTTTAATTTTTTTTCTAATTAAAATTATTATTGTAATTTAAAATAAAAATATAAGATTAAATTCATTATAAAACATATTTATAATGTGAATTTTAAGTAACAAAATATTACTATATCCATTTGAGAAATTAAAAAATAAGTGTAGAGTGAGGGATTTTTTAGTCTTTTTAAACTAGGGAAGAAAATTTCCATGGGTAATG
>CANYCX010475315.1:0-10625 GCA_948193385.1 Breynia disticha f. nivosa
TGTTTTTTAGCATTTAGGTTAGTGTGTATTGTTAAACGGGTCCTATAGAGTGTCGTGTCTATAAATGACACGTTTACCTGTTTATGTTAAACAGGTTAATCGTGTCATAAACGTGTCGACACGTTTATGACACGAACCCGCTTTATTTTGGCGTGTCATAAACGGGTCGACACGTTTATGACACGAACCCGTTTATACTAAACTCAAACCCTCCTAAAAGCGTGTCGTGTCGTGTAATCGTGTCGTGTCAATTTTTGACAGCTCCATCTGTCACCGTCCGTTTCCATCCAAACAACTTATGAAAGCAAATAAACATTTGGCGGGAACCAAAGCATCCTACTCCAGCATATAAATCCTCACACGCCTCTGAACGACACTGCATCAACCCACTATGTATGGAAACAACGACTTCGACGGATCCGCCGCCGCTTTCATGGGCGGTGGTTTCATGCCGTCTCAAACCACCCAATCCTTCGACCACCCTTCCTCCTCTTCCTCCAAGGTAAGTAACGTTCTCTTATTTTATTATTGTTTTCAATTTCTCAAAACAACTTTTTAGCTCTTTATGTTTTATGGTTCAATCGAATCGATTATAAAACGGTGCGTTTTAGTTACGGAAATTAGGGTTCCTTTTTTGTCTTGCAGAACCGCGAGTCTCGATGCTTGCTGCCACTGACAGTGAAGCAAATTCGCGGATTAGCGAGTAATGATGAGTCCAATTTCACCATTGATGGTGCTGAAGTCACCAATGTGAGTCTTTTTGGTTTAATCTTAGTTTTGTCTGCTTACGCCAAGTGTATTTTTTTTTTTGAAGTATTCACAATCTCTGATTTGAAAAAAAATGGTTTGAGCGAGACAGTGTGTAAGTTAAAAGAAGTTTCGTCCAGTGTAATTGATGATTCTTCTTAGTTTTCATTTGTTAATTGAATTACAAATGAGGTTATTTATGTATTGGAACTGTATGTATGTATTTATGTATGTTTAGGTTACAATTGTGGGGAGGGTTTCACGAAAGGAAGATAAAGCTACGGAGTATACTTTTGTAATTGATGATGGGACTGGGCAGATTGAGTGCACTAGATGGTGATTTATTTTTTCCCTTTTTTAATAATTTATAGCTAAATTATATGTTTATGTATATGATATGAGGGTATTCTGTGCTGTTTAAAACTTTTAATGTGATTTTTTTTTTCTCTTGGTGAAGGGTTCAAGAACAGATTGACTCTGACGAATTGGGAGGAATACCGTATGTTTCGATTTTGTAAATTTTCAAATTAGGATCATTACAATTTACAAGGGTTTAAGATGTGTTTCTAATTTTTTAACCATTCTAAAGTATATACTTTACCAACTGCCTAGAAGCTCATTTATTTCATTGGTCACTTGTTAATTTATATTTAAAATCAGAGTCTCTTATAATCATTTACTGTACCATGGTACAAATAGCTTCTGAATTTTGTCTATAATATATATTGGCCTGAAAATCGAGAGTTGCTCTAAGAATTTCTTCTTTCTATTTCATTTGGTTCTTGTGCATGAGGAACATGTATTGTGTTTAATGTTTAACAAGTTCTTTCCTTGAAATCTTCATTGTTGATGCTTTGCTAAACTATTTCTTGCATGATAGACTTGGAATTTATGTTCGTGTTCATGGACTTTTAAGAGGGCTGCAAGGTAGAAGGTTTATAAATGCCTTTAGTATTAGGTAAGCATTTTCTTGTTTCTTATTTTTCTTTGATTGAAGTTAGATGACATCTTACTGTTCTGTAGATGCTTTCTATTTTTGTCCATGCTTGACTTGAAGCTTTGTTGTTTTGGACATAACACGTTGTGACATTATCTTTTTTCTCAGCCATATAGTGTGTTTGAAGGATGCAGTATTTTTGTTTGAACATGCCATCTTATTTTGCTGCTGTGTGTTTTAGGATTTACTTTCGTGTGTTTGTGGACTATGATCCTGGTCATCATTGTAAATTGGATTTACTTGATCTATGTCTTAGTAGATTTTGTTGTTTTGTATTTCAAGAAATACTGGTTTTCTGTACCTAGTATGGCTAACGCCAGAGTTTAGGCTCATGAGCTGGCTCTTACTGTTTGCATCTGCAGGCTTAAGCATTGTTAACCTCTTACATATTGTGTTCATAAGGAACAGTTATTTTTATTCACATTTTTTTATTGTATAATGAAATTTTGACTTCATGATGGACAATTTTCAGGCCAATTACAGATTTCAATGAGGTTTCATGCCATTTCCTTGAGTGTATATATGTCCATTTTTACAACACCAAGATGCGGGTATTGTCTGAGTGACTGCAATTTCTCCATTTTGTATTACTTCTATTTTTTTCCATGTATTACTTTGAAATTGTGATTGTTGAGATGTATGCTTGCGCATTGAAACTGCAGGGGGTCCCAGCTCAACCTCAAGTTGGAAATCCAACAATGAATAACACCCCTATGAAAGGATATCAGGCTCCTCCATCATTTCAAGTAGGGGATCAAAGTGACAATTTCATTTTTTTTTGTATCACATGAAAGCTCTTTGACCTATTTTTTTATGCATCAGCCTTCTGCATATTCGGGCAATGATGGACCGAACAACGTTGGCCAGATGATATTAAATTTTCTGCAACAGCCGGCATTCCTGTGAGTTTTTGTCTAAAATGATTCTATTAAATAATTGGATGTTGTTTTTTCATTTTCGTGTTCAACTGTGGACTCGAGTAAAATTCCACTGCATCCCATCATAAAAGCAGGGGCGGTTTTTAGGGTATGTAATGTCGTAGTTTGTGAAATAACCAAGTGAAACAATCCACTTTTATTCATTGTGGATTTTTTTTCTTCTTTTCTCTAAATCCTTTTTCTTTTTTATTTCAATGTTCGTAAGCTTTGTTCATATTGTACGCTTCTTGCCTTACAATGTGTTAACTAGCTGTTGATGTCTTATTTCAGTGCTACCGAGGATGGAGTAGATCGTAATGTTATTGCTCGTCAGTTGAATATTCCAATGGATAAGCTCATGTCTCTCTCTCTCAAATTACTTACATGCATAGGCCCTTACGCAATTGCTATTATTGACAGTCGCAGAATTTTTTTGGTCTTTTTTTGACAGGGAAGAATTACACGGTCTTGTCGACAATGGCTTTGTTTACTCAACAATTGATGATGATCACTACAAATCAACTATTAATGCTTAACATTCTTGCAGCTATTGCCAATCATTACGAATTCAAAGTTCTCTTCAAATCTAAGCTGTAATTTTCTGCTCCCTTCTCTCTATGATGCTTTATGTGTATTTAGCTAACATTTAAGCTGCAGTATTATTTTGACGATGAGTAATCAACATTGCTTAGTATATGGTATCATATATCTATCAATAACTCGTGCATTCTAGAGAGGGAACTGTAGTAAAGGTTTTATTCAGATTTTATGCCATCCACTCAGTGATTTACAGATTATATATTCAGCAAGAATGATGGTTGGCAGGATTGGAACCCCTTTAGTTAACCTCCATGCTGAAATTTTGTGGTGAAATTTATTATCGAGGTTATTTGTTACAAATAATCTTGTCATGTTGTTTGTTCATTAAAAAAGAATTTTGGATCTTGAGAGTGAGAATAGTGTTTAAACATCTCCCTATGAAGCTTCTAAATAACGATTGTTCTTGCCAACAACCATATCACCATTTTTTTTTTCTGATTCACACCATTCACTTGGCTTCTGATTTTTTTAATCTAAGATCCCTATGTTTCCTCACTTCCTCTCACTTAAATCCTTCTCTTTACCTGTCATTTTTTTTTTCAAATGACTGATAGGACTAAAAATGCTAGTGAAACAACTCCATCTTTTAGCATCCTACCTTGGTTGATTTTAAGCTTTGACCTGGTAAGAGTTGAAATCCTATGCAAAGCTCTACTTATCTGGAAATTCTTTACAAACCTACCACCAAATATGAACAATGTTTACGATATTCTATCTTCAGATTTCAACCCTGGAATGAAAAAAGACGATGCAATACACAACACCCTGAATCGAATAAGTGCGACTAGCATACATTTTTTCGAAAAGATCTTCACATTCTTCATGGTAAGTATAATATCTCTTCAACAATGTCCTCAACAACATTGTCCTTTGCACATTGCAAAGACGCTTTGAAAAGCCTACGAAAATTGGTGTTTTACCAATGCTTAAAATTAGGGTTGTAATCGACTTTAGCAAACTTTGGAGTGCTCAAGTCCGGTTTCTTTAAGGTTTTATGAGTACGAGTTCAAGTCAAATTTTTTGTTAAGGCCAAAATTTTCACGTGCTAACGTAAATTTATAAATAAAACTATTAAGAAAAACCAACTAATAGGTTGGCTAATCCAAACCCTAACATAACAAGCCAAGCAAACATCCTTTGACATTCCAATCTTTTATAGCTCTTTATAACAGGTCAAATCTAAATTCACACACATCTTGGATACAAATTTTCACAACTTGCTTTAGAGCATCTCAACTCATAAACCTCTTTTCAATAGGTTTATGATAATGTCATGTTAACATTTCATTAACTTCTTATTTGTTAATTTTTTTTACTCATAAAATTATCATTAAATCTTATAGTGTGATCTATTATATCTCTTATACACTTCTTTTTAAACAATTAGGGTCCACTTTTTATAAACTCGTCTGTCATGAAGTGGTTTATACATAAACCTCTTCTTATGGGGAGAAATTTACCACATAAACACGAAGTGAGAATAAATTCCTTATTGTGGATGCTCTTTCAATTCATATCTTATAAAAACATTGCTTTGCCAAGTGATAATATGGAATTTCTGAATGTTAAGTTCATGTAATAATTTGATCCAAAAGTTTTATTCATAACTAATTTTATTTGTACAAGTTGAATTTAATGAAAAGCTCATCTACTAAAAAGAGAAACAGTTTCATGGTTTAAGTTTATTTTTTATGATAATATGGAATTTCTAACTCAAATACTGAATTATTTGACATTAGCCTCAAACCACATGAGCAAATTTTAGTTTAAATGTGAACAGCTGAACTATTAACTCGAACGCCATTATTTATAATGGAACACACACTGCACCAAACAAAAGTAGTGCAGAGAGTTCAACACACAAGGAGAAGATTAGCAGAGTTGGGGAGACATTTGAGGCTTTGATCGAGAACAGTTTTAATTTTATATAATTTGGATAATTTTAGTAAAATGACTCGTCGTATTTCTTCTTAAAGTCCTCATATTAAATTTAAATCCGATCGAGACTTTTGCATATTGTAAAATGTAGATTCAACAAGCTCCATAGGAAAAAAAAAAAGAGAATATTAGAAGATAAATTGCAGGGTAATTTGAACGTAAAAATGGCAAAACCGATGTCCTGAAGAAGCTTTAGAGGTGAGTAAAACGAATCATTACTCACGTTTGCTACTTATTCTTTATTATGAATTGATGATCACATCGCACATGACTTCCTTTTTATTTAATTTCTGTATTGCTTTGTTGGGTAGAGCTGATTCGCCAGTGCCATTCTTTGACTTGACTGTCTTTTTATTTAGAATTTAATTTACTATTCTTTCTACATTCTTTTTAAGATAAAAGGTCTCTTCTCTTTTCTGTACTTCTCCTCCTCATCGTTTGTCCATTTGTGTAGACATATGGAGCCCATTTCATTCTGATTTGCACACCTTTTTTTTTATAATTAACATATTTGAGCGAGATGTCACTCATATTCAAACTGACAGAACCTCCGATTATAAAGAATATTTTTAAAACTGATAAAAATACTAGTCTCCACTAACCTCCTTAAATTCGTCCCTCTCAACATGCAAACAACTGAAATGGATAACTTCTCCATCCTAACTTTGAAATTTCACCAAAATTCATATTTTCATACTACAAACCACGTTTCATACCAGAAAATTTCAACGTGTGTCTTGTTTCAGTTGTCAATTTTTATAAGAATGGTCAATTTTTATAGTGATTTGGTGACTAACATTTATAGTGACAAAATTTGAATGGTCAATTTTTTTAGTGATTTGGTGATTATAAGAATGGTCAATTTTTTTTTTTAGACAGGCTTTCAATAGAGCTTATAAGAATGGTCAATTTTTATAGAATTATAAGGGACAAAATTTGAACAAGAGATTTATAGTGATTTGGTGACTAACATTTATATTTATTATCTAAGTTCTCACTTAAGATACGACAAAATCTTATATTTTTCAGTTGTCAAGGTAAAAGAGAATTTTTACAACTACTTGAATTCCAGCTTAAATTACCTTCAGTTCGATTTGATTATGACTCAAATCCTACTAACAATATGCTACTGACGGGTTAGAAGGAAAAAGCTCACAATTTTTTCTCTACTTGTAAAGCAAGAAAACAGTTATGAAAGATGAAAATATTTTGCAAAGAGACTCAAATGAAGTTTTTATGCTTAATAATGTTTGTCTTGGTCTCTTTCTTCAATTCTTTAGGCCTTATATAAGTTATCTTCGAAATATACTATTTGGACGAAGATATGGACCACTTTGGAACCTTATATAAGTTAATTGAATTTACAATTATGCAAAACCAATTGACTTATATATAATCTACGACCCACATTATTATAAGTCACTTAATATTCTTGTACTTCTTCTATGTGGGATAAGTTTATAAACTCGTGCACACATGTGTGAGTTTATAAATGATACAGATTGTGGAACCTTCAATATAAAATAAATTGACTTGTATAAGACCTAATATTTATATCATAATAAATCACTTAATATTCTTATACTTTTTCGGTGTGAGATACATTCCTAAAATCAGGCAATAAAGACCGACTTTTGTAGTCCTTGTTTCAATTTACCCTTTGTAATTGTAATCGCTCCACTCATTGTTTAGATGTACTTTTAAATCTTTTGGTTTTGTATTTGGAATATATCTTACAAATGTTTGAATTTATTTTTATATAAATTAATTTACGCATTTCCAATTTCAACTCACCTCATTAATCAATGAATTTAATTAACATAATAAGAATAATAAATGGTTTAGACAAACGTAACTAAAATTATTTATGAGAGTTTTGTTTCCTTTTATGAATTGCCCGCCTCCAAACATAACCTTCCTAATTAATTAGGGCAAACCATTAGGTTTTCCAAACATGAGGATTTACTTTCACATTTTTCTATACTTCCACGACCATATTTTTATTTAGCCAAATGTATTTCGTAGCCACTTCATCACGTTCTAAAAGACCACATATCAGCTCTAAAATTCGGATCGAACTAATTGGTCAAATAGATAAATCAGTCACTAATTCAGAGTGAATTGATATTAAACTATTAAAAAGATTAATGAATCAGACCGAATTTAAATATTGAAAAATACTAAATAACTATAAAAATTAGATAATTTTGTTTATTTATTTATATTATTTTTAAATTAACGGTTCTAACAGTAAACCACAAATTCGATCAACAATCAAGCATTTAGTCTCTCTTTTTTTGTTCAATCACAAATCCAATTTTAATAAAGGATTAATTACATACTATACTGCATTTGGCTTTTTATTTACAGAAATATAGATGATTTAAAATTTTTTACAAAATAGTAGTTTTAACTTTTTTAATTGCATTTTGTAAGTAATTGACTTTTGTACTTAAAAACTTAATATAAACTTTGTACAAACTTTATATAAACTTTATATATGAATTTAAAATTTTTTATGTATAAATTTATTATTATTTCATAGATTTACACTTAATATAAATTTTTAATTTAATATATATTAAATTTTTATATTTTTTTATAATTTTTATAAAGATTAACTTATAAAATTTTTTTATCATTTAAGCTAAATATTAATTTGATATAAATTTATATAAATTTTATCTACTCAATAAATTTACAATTTAATAAATAAGAATGAAAAAAACTTTTAATAATGCTTAGTTTATAAATAAAAACTAAAAAATATATATATATACAAACAGTCCTTTAATAAAATAGCATTAAATTATCAATTTCCGGTTGGTCTAGTGGCAAAGGGCACTAGGTTCACTTAAGCAAGGTCTAGGGTTTGAATCTGAGCTTCGCCTTGTGTATGTAAAAATTGGAATTAGGAGAGGCACCCGCGTTCCGCGCCTGACAGTCCTCGAGAGGGGGCATGCTATACCGCTCACACCACACCCTTTTTTTAAGAAAAATAAAATAGCATTAAATTCAACCTTCTTCAAGAAGAAGATGAGTTTTGTAGGGTGAAAATGTCGGCTGGTTTCATGATCTCTTTCAAGTCGAATTTGCTTTGTTGTTTCTTATGTTGTACTAATTGGTTTCACATTGTGGTCATTATTATCCACAAAATTTCAAAACGTAATCTCTTTGATATATATGACAATAATAGTTGTGTAATGGTATCCAATAATGGAAAGAATCCGTATCAACAAAATGCTTTAGTTATTACATGTTACCTAATTATATAAAAATTATATTATTGATCTTATATATTATTGCTTTGTATACATTGGTCTTCTCCTCGTGGGGTAACACATTTCCTAAGTGTTCCTTTGCGTGTCTGTGTTTTTCTTAAAAAAACCCTTCACAAATACACAATTGTATGTCATATTTCGCTAATTTATATAATAAATGTATCTAATCGTGTTAGTTGAATGAGTCAATTCGTCAATCTATTTATTAAATGAGTTATGTTTGAGTTTTATTTTTTTGACTCATTTATTAAACGGATCGAGTTCGAAATTGAGTTAATTGTGTTAACGAGTCATGTTAATTTGACAAAAACTTAATCCGTTAACCGAATTACCAAGTTTATTAAATCAAAGTATCAAATTATTACCCTTTAAAATTATGAGTTTTAGCATAGTTATTTATAAAACTAATAACCTCAATCTGAATCTCAATTTATAATCCTAAAAAATAATATTAATAAAAAGTAGTTTTGATCAAAACTCGATCTACTGTTCATAAACTAAATATCAAAATCGAATTGAAATTAATTTTAATTGTCAATGTAGCCAAATAGTGTGAACTAAAATTTTATTGAACCGAATGACCAGCCAACAGTATTGATGACTCCAGTTTACCCTCCTATCTCCAATACCAAATACTCAATGAAGATAAATCTCTCACATTAATAAATTTGAAGTTTCAGCTCCACATATAACCTACAATTAGATTTGCTAATTCGTATTAAATATATTATAATTATGCCACGTTATTTTTTATTAAATTGAATTTATATTATTCAGATTGTATTATAAACGTATATTCACAAATCGAATTACTATGTTAAAAATTAACAGTTATACCTACAATCTACACTGTTCCTCTTCTGTTGCAGCTAGCCATTTTTAATTGAATAAATAAGGTGTAGTGGTTTACCATATCTGGAATTCATGTACTGAGTTTTGAAACTGTGTGTAGAACAGTAGGCAGAGGTCCGCCACTTGCATGCTCTAGGCACCACTCATACCATAATATAAACAAGACACCAATAATACAGGGAGAAGTACTTTTGAGGGTTGGTCTAGTGGTTGGCGTAGTTTCTGGCATTCTTGTGATCCTGGGTTCGAGCTCCGCTAGTCTCCTCTTGGGGAGGCATATGTAAGTACCACTTTAAGCGCTCTCTGAGCCTTGTGGCATTCCCTGCCCTTAGACTGGGGCACCATCCCCTCACGCTAAATTTTTGTAACAAAAAAAAAACAAGTAGAAGTTGAATATTTTGAATGCATGGCAACATGATTGTATGAAACCACGTGTGATTCGAAGATTTATGATTGGAAGATTTATGTGGCATACGTGTCCAGGAAGTGACATGCAGATCAGATGCATGTGAAGGCCATTAGCAAAGTTATCTTGTTATAGTTATGTACAAATGGGTACAACAAATTCCTCCATTCCTCCAGCCTGCCATGCCATGCCATGCCCCCTTCCCTTAGATCCTTTTAACCTAAACTTATTAACGGGTAAGTGAAGGTTCGTATTCTTACCAGTTCTAGTAAAACTTTTAACCTAAACTTATTATCGTTAAATCTATCAAATAAAATTGTCATCGTTAGTTCATCAAACTCTGTGCTCCTACAACAATATATTTCTAAGTTTATCTCTTCTTATACCTTCTTTTTTTTTAGTCTGAGCCCCAGTATTTCCGATTTACTGGACCAGTCTTACACCTTCTGAAAAAACATGCATATATAACTAATATATATAGAAACAATTAATTAACGAATAATTAATAAAATGCGTAAATAAAACGAACGGATACTCAAACCTGGAACTCCGTCAAAATGCGTCGGGATACGGGCAATGTTTCGCACCCGATTCTACACCGGAACCCGAACCCGAGAGAGAACCACCGAGTTGGTTATTGTGTGAAGAAGAATGCTCTAACATTCTCTTTCTTCAAGTGTGTAAGAATGAGGAGAAAGGAGCCTTATTTATAGAGTGGAGGTACAATTTGGTGAAATGGTAACTTTCCACGTCAAACTGCATTTTAGTCCCTAAACTAAATATGCTTCTAATTTAATCCTTCAACCAAATAAATTACAATTAAGTCCCTTAACTTAATTATATTTATTCGGCAACCCAAACGTCATGGGCGGAATAAATTATCCTTT
>CANYCX010475338.1:0-12087 GCA_948193385.1 Breynia disticha f. nivosa
CTTCAACTAACTACCATTCTTTCTTTACTTACACTCTTCCTTCCATTTATTTTTCTTGTTCTTAAATTCATAATCTTTCATAATTCACCTAACATTCATTTTACAATGGATTTCTACAAATCCAACTACTCAATCCTTATACCAAAATTCATTTTCTCCCACCTCCTTAACAAAAATACATACCCATTTTCCTTGAAGTCAAATTAATTCCTCTTCATTAACTACCCATCCAAATTATCTATACCATTAACCTTAAATAAGTCCAAAGAACATAACCTTACCAACAAAACTTCAAATCAAACCTAAGTTCACATTTCTCCATTTTCGTCATTCTTGACATCCTTCCATAAAACTGCATTTTCAACCATTTAAACCACAATTTAATCCCAAAATTCAATTCTCCAAGTTACTACACATCCATACCAATCAAACAAACCAATTTTCACTCAATTCAAACTTATATTCAAAGAGAAATCACCTCCGGAAAGATGAATATATAGAAAAACGAGATTTCCAAATTCTAACTCGTAAAAACTTACCGAATTCAACCCGTAATTCGATCCTATAGCTTCCGATCACCACGATTCGACAAGTTTTGGCTTGGTTGGAAAGTTTGGAAGGTTTAGTTTAGGTTTTGGAGAGTTCTTTCGTGGAAGATGTAAATGAGAAGGAAAGAGGGTATCATTTACCATATATACACATGTCAAATGACCAATTTGCCCTTGCCTCCTTCTTTTAAAATTTTCTCTCTCCCGAAAATCATAACTTGACCCGTTTTTAATTTCATAATAAATTATACACTCTCTTACCATTATTTATTTAATTATAATTCGCGAAAATTTTATTCGCATATTTTCCAAAATAATTAATAATTTCTTAAAATTCGTAAAAATTGGAGGCGTTACAGGTATAGCAGGATTACTACGAGGAGGACTCGAGCATGAAGAATACAAACATGGATTGTTGTGCAAAGATTTTAATAAGAAATGTATTTTATTTGTGACATTTCAAATGAATTGATTGTAAAAGTTTAATAATTCTTTTCTATATCCATGTTTATGCTAGAAATATTTGAAAATGTTGGATAAATAGTTTTACATTTTGGGATTTGAAAATGACAGGTATTTATTTTTGAGTCTCACAGTTCTCCCTTGTGAGCTTTAAATGCTACTAGAGCTAACCTTCCTTGTGGAACCATCTAAAGCTCGAGCTTAGGAAACATATATTTCGGTCTGATACATGAATTCGATAATTACTATGTTGGCTAATACATGAGTATTGCTAAAAAAAGAGAGAAGAAAAAAAGATGTATAAAAAGAAGAAAGAGAAAGAAAGAGAGAAGAGAAAAAAAGAAAAACATTTGAATAAGTTTGAAAAAAATATAGAATGAACTTAGCAGTCGAATTTTCAATGTATTGTCCGAAGTGTGCTGTAAATGGTAGGGTAAATGCTGAAATTAAATGAATTAAATGAGACTTAATAACCCTTGCAGTATAGATTGAGGAAATGGTTAAAATTTTTTTACTATATTAGTTTGTAGCTTTTATATGATGGTTTGAAATGTTAGTTTGATGAATTGAGATGATGGTTGTATATTGAGTGTTTCTTGTAGAGTTTGATGGATTTATTTTGAAATTGGAATACGCCTCATATTATTTCTCAAATGTTTGGTTGATTAATGAGATTACTGTTTTTGTTCTGTTTTGTTTGAGGACAAACAAAGATTCAAGTGTGGGATTGTTTGATAAATGCTTTATCATACATATTTTTGAGCTATAAATATTATATTTTTTATACATATTCTAAGTGTTTATCATTTAAAACAGTTTATTTATTTTTCTTTTTATTATTTGCAGGTTAAGATAATGATTTTGGACGATTTATTCATGAAGATTACGATGAAACGGAATTAAATTCAGACAACCTGGAACACTATACGGACAATCCGTGTATTACAGGGTCGTAGTGCAATAAGTACACGTATGGATGACAACATCCGTGTACTTGCCCAAATATTTGAACACGTCGGTTTGGTCACACGTGAAGACAAAGGAGTATATAAGAGTTCTTTTAAGCCACCATTGGGGAACCAACAATCATTACATCAAAAACCAATACTTACACTGCCCACCTCCAATTCCACCAACAAACATTAAACCACCTCCGTTCTTTATGCCTTACTTGTTTCATGATTTAGAATGATATTGTATAGAATAGTTAAGATAGAACCATACTTATTTAGTGTTTTGTAATGTATGGTATTGGTTTGTGTGGTTATTTGATAGGTTGAAAATCTTAATAAAACCATCAAATTCAACCCATCAAATTGGTGGGTTATGGTTGTAATGATCTTTAAACGATGCTATCCAATACTATACCATACTTAATCATACTTTAACGAACCATGAAACAAGCAAAGTGTTAGCCTCCACCTTAACCACGCAGCCACCACCTATACCCAAAGAAAACCCAGCAATCACCTATCATCTTCCAATATCACCCATCCTAAAACCACGAAACCATTCGGCAACCATTAACCACCCACCATTCCTTCATATTTTCACACAATTTAGAGAGAAAACTTAATTTTCTAAAGGCAAATGACAAAGAACACAATTTGAAATGAAGAGCAGTAAGAATTAAGAAGCAGACAGATTAACTATGGTTGGATTATCATGATTTTCTCCATAGTTAATCTGTTTTCTTTATTTATTTTTGTTTTTTCTTTTATTGTGAACTAAACTCCTTAGACACTTAGTTTGAGATGAACCATTATTTATTTAATTAGATATTTAATTTTTAGTTTTATTGTTGAGTTGTTCGTTGACTAAGATTTCATTATGAATTATTTTGTCAATGTTGATTCCTTGAACGCGCAGTTGTAATTACATATTCATTCGTGTATGGCTAATCGAGAGATCGAATATACGATAAATCACTCATAATTAAAAGGAGTTGAATGCAAATCTAGAGATAGATCGACGCAAATCCTCCAGATGAAGGTGAAACTTAATAATATAATTCACAGAACATTAATGTGGTGTTAATTAATTTAATTTAGAAAGAGACTTCAGGTTAAGTTAGTTAATATTAGAAGTTAATTACCTTGAAAGAGGGATTAATATAATTTAGAAATAGCTACAGTCTAGTCACAAACACAATAATAATTCTAAATCCAATTGATAGTTAAATAACTTTGGGGATTCGAGATCTAAGTGTTGCCTTTAGTAATTGGTTTAATCTGTTGTTTTTATTTTTGTTAATTTAAATTATTTGTTTAATTCTCAGTTTAAGTAGTTTTAATTATTTTCACTCCATTTGGTAGGCTAAATAATAGTTAATAGTGAGTAGGTAATAATATGTCTCTGTGGGATCTACACTTGGGGCTCTTAAAGTCATTCACTGCACCGATAGGTACACTTGCCTTTTGGTAACGTAGGGTAGACAACTGTTAGTAGTTATTAATTTAACCAATTATATTATTTAATTCTATAAATCCATTTTTGATAATATAAAATAAATGCAATACTATAAACCATTTATAACCAATAAAAATTTCCTATAATCATGTAGATCATATACGATAAGTCTGTATTTTCGTCATGCAACGTAGTAAGTAATCGTATACTGTATAATCCCCCTCTACAGAAATGTTCTTCCTCTACAGTATAAACTCCCTCTACAATATAATATCTCCCTCCATGTATGATCGATCATATATCACCAAACAACACCTCACCATTACGATATCAACACCATATCATCACCAATCATATTGTATCATGTATATTGTAAGTCGCAGCGTACAATCATATAATGTGAATAACATAACATACCTATTTGTAGTTTCATTTCATATGTAATTGTTCGCTTTTTGATCATATAAATCTATTCGTTACCATTTTATACTATTTCCACATTTTACCATTTCTTCGCGATTCATATACTCTAACAATCAATCATTTACTATCGCATATTAAATTGCACAATTTCTACATAAATTCATATTAAAGTAAGTTAGACTACTCACCTAGATATCCATTATATTTAGAGCTCCCCTCGACTTTGATTTTAGTCCTGCTAATCCAATCGATTTCCTATATAATCATATGCAAAAATTTCTATAAAATCCAATATAGTAATAAATTAGTATGCATACTTCTATTTCAATCCTTTTTACCTCCTATATCAATAATCTTTAACAATTCTTACTTTAACTTGACTTTTCTATACTCCTCATATAAAAAACATCGTAAATACTTACCGTTACCTCCGAACTTTTCTGTTTCGATTATGCCAGATGACTCTTGGCTCGATTCTACGATCAATTTGATATATAATACTTGATTCCTAGTGAAATTGCTCTTTTTGTCTCCTTCCTTGACTCTCTCTCATTTTCTCTATTTTCTTTTCTGTTTTCTTCGACTGTTTTATTCTAAAAAATAGCTTATATACACTTTTAATGACCAACCCGACCATGCCAACATCAACACGAGCCGTGCCAACTTGAATCCTACACATTTGGCTCTAATTTCCAACATTTCTAATTTCCAACGTTTCTAGATTTTTAGCACCTCAGCACGACCCGTGATGATACCAAAACGACCGTGTCAGCATTAAAACCTATTTTCCAGCTCATTTTTTAGGATGATCATGCTCATATACTTTCCCCGAAGTACGCTCCTCGTGTTTCCAGCACGGCCACCTTGCCGTGCTTCAGTTGTCTCACTGATTTCACTTCAAAACTTAATTTTTTAGTAACCTTAATCCACATTATTCTTAACTTGTTCATTATTACCATTTAACTTACGTTTTATCTCTTATCTTTGTTAAATTCACTAATAACTTCCTAATCATGTTAATCATTTTATTTATTTTACTTAACTATAGGGTTTTAGGATGAGAAATGTTACATTTCAGCCATGGGCATAGACGAAATGACAGGGGCCGGGGGAGGTTCTCCTTTGTTGTGAAAGTAGCAGGAGCACTGCTCCTCCTTGACGTCAGAGCAAGGGGAGCAGTTCTTTAGTAAAGCCATTAAGATTGAAGAGAGATGAAGTGAAGGCTAGGGTTTTGTTTTGTGATTAGGAAAGAAGAAGGGTGTAGAGGAGATGTGAAGGGTTGGGCTGGAGAGAAAGTTTATGTGAACTGTAGGAAAAGGATTGTGGGTTGGGCTATTAATTTTTTAAGGGAGAATTATACTTTTCACATATTTTTCTTCTTCTTTATTTTATAAAATTTTCAATTTGTTTGGCTTTTTTACATTTAATATGATTTTTTATTTTCTTTTTACATTTTATACATTTTTTTCTTTTTTTTACATTTCATACGGAGCAATCTTTTTTTTGGTAGGTTCAACTGTAGTATAAACTTCATGTAAACTTACATAAGTTATATATATGTATATATATTTTTATACATTAATATATATATATATATATATATATATATATATATATATATATATATATATATTATGTATATAAACTTAATACAACTTCTAACTTGATATATACTGAATTTTTATGTTATTTATTATTTTATAAAGATTAATTTTTATCAATTTTTTATGATTTTAAAATGAATATTAACTTTATGTGGATATTTTAACAGTGACATATATTTGTAAATTAATAAAAAGAGGAAAAAATATTGTATTAATTTAAACTTATTATAAACTTTTAATTTGATATATGCTAATTTTTTATGTATTTGATAAATTTTGTAAAATTACTTTTTTTATAAACTTTGCATACTGCTTAAAAATATTTGAGAAACCAATAAGTATTTTTTTTTGCTTACAAGAAGTCAATTATATATATTACTTAAAAATTTTTAATAGTTATATATTAAATCTTGTTTATAAACCTCAAATATATAAATCAAGAGTAAATCCTAAATATTCAATACTAAAGCTGATAGTTAATTTGACGTGACTTTATGCCACACTTAATTTTTTTCTACAAATTTACATCAAATAAAACTCATGATATTTACGTTAAACATTATATATATATATATATATATATATAGGTATGTATTTCATACAGAACGTTTTTTTGCTAAAAAATAAGTGATTGATAATTATGTAATTAGCAATGAAATTTTTATGTCAGAATTAGTCCCACATATTGATACAAGACTTTCCTATTAAATTATCTCTTAAAAAACCTTCATATACACTGAGAAATCTCAACCCATCCTTTCAAAAATTTCTTTGACAAAGATGACTATATCGTACCGCATGTAAATAAAATTATAACTTTAAGAAAATTTTAGTTTTGTTATCATTTTATAATTAAAAAAGAAAAGTGATGCATATATATAATTAAAAAAGAAAATTAGGGAAATGTCCATTATATTAATTGAATGTGTATGAATGCCTATTCATGTTTTCTTGCTTTTGTAAATGTCATATTGGTCTTTCATATTTATGGATATGCACATTTCTTGTTTTCAAAAATTAAAATGCCCAATTGAATATCTTAAGTATCTGTCATTCGAAAATTAAAATCAATCAGAAGAAACGAACAAAAAATGACAATATAACTGATTAAATGCAGAAATTAAGTAACTATATTTTTTAACTCATCTCATTAATTAAAAATTGAAAAAAAATGTCTACTAATATACACACACACACACAAAATAAGAAGAGACAATTTAACATTACAAAAAAAAAATTCAGAATACAAAACTCAAAGCGATGAACACAAAAATAATATAAGTGTAAATGTATTTTTTATTGAATTAAAATGTGAATAATCATTAATTTAATATTGCTTATTTTGTTTCATAAAAACATAATATAACAGAAGTAATTTTGTTTTTTTTTCAAATATAAATATAATATAATGCATTTCATTTAAAATGATTCGTAAAGATTATTAATTCACATGTTTAAAAAAATGACAGTGAAAAAAAATTCATTAATTGTTCATATCTGTTTATTTTTTTGAGAAGAAAAATTGTGATTCATTTTGATATTATTTGTTTGTATTTGTTAATTGTTGTAAATTATTATTGTTTTTTTAAATTTGAACATTTGAATAAAAAATATTTATTATCATGTTTGTTAGTGATCATTATTGTTCAAGATTTGGATGCTGAGAAGCAATTGTTTTTTAAATTTAGTTACTAAAATATTAATGAAAAAACAAAAAGATCAACAATATTCATTTATGTTAATTTTTGTCCATATACTGAAAAAATGAAGCATCAATAATGCACATTTATTTGGGGAATGTAATAAATGCATGTTATTCATTGTTCAATTCTGTTGTTTGGAATTCATAAATACATATATTTATATTTGTTATTTTAATATGTTCATTTGTGTTTTTGGATCATTATTTTCTAATATTCAGTTATCAAACATTTCCACATTGTATGATTTGAAAATGAATTACCTCCCCGAAACGATCGAACGAGCATCACATATTGGAAAAGAAATAGTTAAAATACAACGAAAAACTTTGGGATGACATCAATAGCAGTGATTCGGATGAAGAAATAGACTTCATAGACATTCAATTAAAATTTGGTGCTATTTGTAAAAACAAAGAGGTGATGAAACTACCAATCTGCCATTATGCATTACGTAACCATTTTAATTACAAAATTGCAAAGTCATGCAATTAAAGGTATTATCTACTCCCTCTGTTGCTAAATAAGTGTTCTTTTAGACTTAAAATTTTGTTCCAAAATAAGTGTACTTTTAGAAATTTAACACACTTTTTCTCCAAATTACCCCTCTTTAAATTCCGTTTTCATTCTCTAAAAATTAAAGAAATCTCATTTTTCCAAAACTAAGACAAATAAAACACTTTTGTATTAACTATTTTCTAACACTACAAAAACAAATGCATTGGAACACTAAGTTTTAAATAAGGGCAAAAAAGGTATTTTCTGACTTATTAACCTCATTTCTTAATCTGTATGTTCATTGTTAAAAGAACACTTATTTAGGAACAGAGGGATTAACATGTTTGGGTGAAAAGTGCAAGTGGGTTTTAAAAGCTTTAGCACTGGTTAAAAATGGTAACTTCACAATATAATTGTTCAATAATGTTCATGCATGTTATATTTTTAAAAGATTTGGAGAAAAAAGACAAGCAAACTGTTACTTCATTTCAAAAGTTGTGAAGAAGACATATTAAGGAAGTAACTCTTACTATGCCTCTAAAGACATTCAAGCAAAGATGAAAAAGGAATATAGTGTTGATATTGATACAACAAAGCTTAGAGGGCAAGAGAATTGGTAATATAAGAGGTGTAGGGCAACAAAGAAACGTCATACAACAACTTTCAACATATTTATATCACATCCCTATCCTAATGGCCCATAATTAGTGAAATAACTACAAAAATTAAGAAAAAAAATCAAATGTATAGAGTTTAAAAATGTGTAGGATTCATAATATATGTGAATATGTATATGAAATAGAGTTAGAATTTCACAAGTTAATTTCAGGTTGTCAACACGGTGGCCTTACTCTTTTAAAAGTATGAGCACAACCATGTTGCTAGAAAATGATGAACATGATAGTCATGTTGTTTCCACGGTGAAAGTGTGTATCTTCACAGGCCATGTCAAAAACATCACAGCCATGTCGATCTCTCAAAAAATAAAAAAGCCTAGGAAAAATAGGTAGGAGGTGACATGTTTTGGTTATAAAATACAACAGTAGCTCCTCTCTTCTTCTGAAACAACGAAAAACATAAAAGAAGAGAAAATATAACAAACAAACTCATGAAAAACTCTATCCTACATAGATTTTCATTCTTATTGATCTAAAGGTTTAATTGTAAAGGGAAAAAAGTTACTAGCAATAACAGAAAAATAGTTACAAGAAGTAAGAGAATCTAAATTCAATAGTTAATTTGCGAGAGTAATGAGGTTTACAAATTTTATTAGTTTGTTTACTTATAATTGAATCAAAGAAAAAAGAATGGAAAGAAATTTTGCATATAGTTCTATTAGGAATTTGATATTTAATGTATGTTTATATCTATTGTATTATAAGAATATTATTTGACATTATAGGACAACAATCTAAACAATAGGATTGGAGCTAGAGTTCGAGAACCTTCAAATGCCTCAGTTAGCTAGTGAGTAATCTAACTCACTTATACATACACAGTTAATTACAAAATGTTCATATGTTATAAATGTTATATATATATCTGGAAAATGAATGGATGAATCTATATGATTGATATTAAGACAAGTACATAGGATACAAGATTAAATTAGACAGGCATGAGATGTATATTGACATTAATTGAATGTATACTGATATTAATTATTAAATGTGATGGAATACGATTTGTATATGGTTTCGGTGGAGGTTGTGATATTGGCAGAGATAAAGATTCATCAATGTGGAGACAAATGTTATTTGATTGAATATATAAAAGATTGTTATTATAAATTTTTTATCAGTAAATTGGTAATATGATTTATGATTTATTAAATATGAAATGATTACTCACTGAGTTCATAACTCATAAAAATGTGCAATTTTTGGTTACAGGATCAGATAGATAGATAGGAGTTAGATATCTGTAGTTAGGTTAGTTGCCGCTCCTCTGTACCCTCTTCACTCTAGACACATCCTTTATGTACACATATGTATATACATATTTTGTATGATATGTGTCATAACATGGTATGTTATTATATGATTACATATCTAATATATGTTTGTATTTAGGAGATATGAGATTAGGCTCGTGGTATATTGGTATGTTGGTCATTGATGATATTGTTGTAACATTGGTGTTAATATTAGTTCTAAGTTTTGAAATGATCAATAACTTTATGAATTTAATTGTTATCAAAAGTTTGTAATTGAAATTACTTGATTAAAATAAAAAACAGTCAAGTAGCAGAGCCACTAGTCGACTGGTAGTTTTGTTAGTCGACTGGTATGCTGGAATTTCAAACAGGAAGAATGTAACAGCTAGTTCTGGAAGAACAGACTCAAGACAGTCGACTAGTAAGAAGACCAGTCGACTGATGAAGATTCTTGACAGCAAGGGTGAGCCACAAATCCTGAAAATATGGTAAGGAATCATACCTTTGACCCCAAAATTAGGGATATGATTTGTGGAAGACTTTAAGTTGTAAAGGTTATGGACAAAACATCATGGGTAGCTAAAGTAAGCTACAAACCCTGAAATTATGGCAAAAAAAATCATACTTTTTGCCTTAAAAATGGGATATGACTTTTGGAAAGTTTTGAAGTTTAAAAATTATGGACAGACAAATGTATAAGTAGATTGGCAGGTAAGTTCAGTCGACTGGTAAGTATTTCGATCGATTACAAGTCGGGTTTGGAAGTCAGGAACGCTACTGCAATGAAAACCACTCGACTAGTTTTTAGACCAGGTGACTGGTAAGGTGTTTTTAATTAAGTGATTTATAGACCAGTCGACTGGAATATGGATTTACTCAAGTGCAGAGAAAATCGGTCGACTGGTACAGCTGACAGTGAACAAAAGTTAATTTTTAAAGCAGGTGGAAGTTGTCATTATTAAAGTATAACAGGAAAAATCTCAAGAGGACTTATAAATTGAGGTATTTAATGGAGAGAAAAAATAACACAAGCTTCTAAAAGAATTGATTGTTGTCTTGCAAAGCAATTGTGCTTATTTTCTCTTATGTTCTTCTAACTCCTCTTGAGAGTGATTTTAGTTGAGAGTGTACATCTTTGTTGTTTTGATTTGAATCAAAACTCAGATTGTTTGTAAGGTTGCTTGAGCCAAAATTTAAGAGAAATCAGAAAACATAGTGAAGTGTTGAAATCCTAAGTGAGAGCTTAGGCAGTGGAGTAGGATTTGCAAGCCAAACGACTCAAAATCGTTTGTCTATCTCTTCTCTACTCTTGTTCAATTTTATTCCGCAAAAAACTCAAAAAATTTTCCATTCACATAACCTCTATTCAATCCCCCCTTTCTAGAGGTTATTCGAACTCTACAATTGGTATCAGAGCTTAGAGCTCATCTTTGAAGGCTTAACATCCTTGAGTAGAAGATCAAAGAATGGCACAAGAAAATGTTGGTGAGTTTGGTGTAAATCCAAACTGTCCTCCTTTCTTCAATGGCTCAAACTACTCACATGGAAGAACCACATGAAGATTCATATCATGTGTGAAGGTATTAAGTATTGGAAGGTCATTATCCATGGTCCATATGTTCCAAGAAATGACAATGGTGATTTGAAGAACGAGCTTGACTACAACGATGAAGATTGGGACAAAGTTTACATCAATGCAAATGCTATGAAACTTATCCTTTATGCTGTATCCACCGAAGAAAAGAATCAAATGGGTTCTTGCACAAGTGCTAAAGATATGTGGGATAGGTTAAGAGTGACCTATGAAGGAACCAATCAAGTGGGGGATACAAAGATTAATATGTTGCCCCATGAATATGAAATGTTTGCTATGAAGGATAGAGAATCAATCAACAACATGCTTGATCAGTTTGGTTAGATCATGAATGGTTTGAGTAGGTTGGGAAGAACAATGAGTGATAGTGAACAAGTAAAGAAGATTCTTAGATCACTTCCTAAGGAGTGGGACTCTCAAGTTACTGCAATTATGGAATCAAAGGATCTCAATACTTTGGGATTCAATGCCTTGGTTGGGTCTTTGATTAACTATGAGATTATTCTCAAGACTAGAGGAGGGAGATCAAAACCAAAGGAAAAGAATATTGCTATGAAGGCGAGCTTACCATTGTATGAAGAAAGTGATGGTGGCATATAAGAAGATGAAGAGGAAGATGAGGAAATGGCTCTATATGTTAAAAATTTCAGAAAATTCAAAAATTTAATAAACACAAGAAGGAAAGAGCTAAGGGGAGGAGATAGAAAAAGAAACTACAATAATGGCAAGAAAAGGAGTAGAAATGATGACAAGAGGAATAATGCTAATGACGGAAGTTATTTCAATCGTGGCAAGAAGGGACATTTTGCCAAAGATTGCAAGGTAGCAACATCATCAAAATATCAACCAAATGAGAGATATGATAAAGGAAAGAAGAAGGAGTCCTTCATTGCTAGTTGGAGTGATGATGAAA
>CANYCX010475361.1:0-12645 GCA_948193385.1 Breynia disticha f. nivosa
ACATATAACTTAATTCCAACTTAATGTCAACCATTTGTAAACCTTAGATAAACCTTAGGTTTATGTCCCTTTTTCCATCAATTCTCACATAAACTCACTCTAACATAAAGCTAACATCAATATCAACTTCTCAACACCTTATCCAGCAATTCTAACAATCATAACAGCAATTATATCCATTCATAAACCTTACAATACTTAAAGTAAACCACATATCAACCACTTACCTAACTTGGTTCTTGTTCAAAATCAACTCCTCCTCTAACAAAATCACTTTCTCTTGCTTAAAATCAATCCCCTGAGGTTTTTCAGTTGTTTCTGGTATTTCCTGTGCAAGGTTTTGGTTTAGGAAAAGTAAAATAAATCTTGGCCACTTCGTTCATCGAAAATTATATTTTTTTCAAGTAAACAGTTGAGTACGCGTGGTGGCAGTGTAGTACGGGGAGTGGCAGCCACCGCGCGTACTTCCTACGTACTTCCCAAATTTTAGATTTTCTAATTTTCGTCGATCGTTTCGCGTCAACCTTCGATCAACCTTTCGTATACATTTATATATTAACATTTAAACACATATTTATCGTCATTTTACGACGAAAAATACCCAGAATGTTACATTAAGAGTATTCTAGTATACTTTAATATATGTCTAACGTGAATTGTAACAAGGTTGTATAACTGAATATGTTTGTATATATTATAATTCATCCTAAAGTGACCATAAATTAGTGAAAGGATTGCCACTCTCGAAAGAGAGATGATATGACAATCCATTTGATATGTGAATTGACTAGTGTTTGGCCAGACCCAAATTTATTGATAGTTCAATAACCTAATTATTTAAGGTTTACAAAGATGATTAAGAAAGTGACAATGAAGAATAAGGATAAATTACCCATACCTTATACTATCATTATATCAAATAGCCTGAAATCATATAAAATTATTAGACAGACATTTGAAAGGATGTTGAATTCTATTTACTTGGGTTATAATTAAGCTTAGAGATGTTTAATAAAATTTATTGGACTTACTAAGTCAATTGTAAAAATAAATAAGACTACAAAATCGTACACAAATATAAAGCAAATCAACTTCAATTCTTAAATAATCTACATTACCTCTACTTTGATTGTAACAAATGATTTCTTTTTTTTTTTATGAAAAAGGCTTGTATCAAGAATTCTGATTTTATGTATGGACAATTCCTCAATATCTGTTTTTTTATTACTTTCCTCTCATATGTATAAGACCAAATCCAGTCGATTTTTAAAAAGAATTAGTAATCTTTAACTTTTTAGAAATCCTTCATTAGAGATAGTGAATGACTGACTTTTCTCAATCTTTTCAACCTTTTGATTCTGTGAGAGCAAGTTAGAAGGGTTTAGAAATCAAAACATATGATTTGATTCGTTCTCAATATCCATGAGATAATCATCTTAGGGTGATCCTTTTGTAGATGAGTGCTTCTACTATACTCATAGTCTCTGAAGGTTGAGAACCAACTATGTGACATCTACCTCGAGTATTGTAGACATCGTTAGTGTGATCATTTGTAGGAGCTACCTGTAATATTTCTTATTTTTTCTACCTTAGGAAAAATTTTATTTTCAAAATTGTACACAAACTAGTTCGAATATTAAAATGGACTTCTAGATACACTCTCGATGTTGAGTTGTATCAATTTTCTCTTTTGAGTATTTAGATTATATTTGAAGTGCTCAGTTTTATTTGACACTGGGGGTAAAATAATTTTTTTCTAGTTGTCAAGTGTACAACTATAAATAAATGTCTTATTCTCTTCATTGTGACTCTTTGGCTAATACATCAATAAAGAATACTCTCTTTCTGTCCATGCAGTAGATCAAATAGATTGAACCACATAAATCTTGTGTCTTTATTTTTTATAATGAAATTTAAATATATAACTCTAGTGTTCAATTTTTAGATAAGTTGTATCAGATCTTGTGGATTGATTCTTCAAAAAAGGGTGTCAACTAAGAATTTTGAAATCAAAAGATTCAATGGTTTAAACGACTTCACTTTGTAAAAGTTGAAGATGAGAGCTCTCTTCGTTCAGTAGAGGTGTGTAGTATCAATCGAGGGAGAAGAGAAACTACCAACACTGGGATTGTCAAAAGAAGAGAAGAAAGAGATTGTGTCTAGCGCTTATAGTGCAATTCTCTTGAATTTGGAAAATGAAGTTCTGAGGGAGGTAGCAAATGAGACTATTATATTAGGCTTGTGGAGGAAGCTTGAAAACAAGTACTAGAAAAAAGTCAATATCCAACAAAATTTATGAAAAGAGGAGACTGCACACCTTGAAGATGTCAGAAGGTTAGAGATCATCTTGACAACTTTAACAAAATTATACTTGATTTGTATGGAGTATGTGTTGAGGTTGAGGATGAGGAATAAGTCATGATAGTATTGTGTTTTTTGCCTAATTCATATTAGAATTTTATTGATACTATGATGTATGAGTGTGATAGTATTTTAATAAATGATGTAAGAATGTTTTGCAGTCAAAAGAATTACACAAATGGTTTCTAATGCAAGCAATAGTAGTGTAGATACCAGGTTGACTATGAATAGAGGCAGGAGCATAGAGAGAAATATGGTGAGAGTATTAAGTTGCATTCTAAATCCAGGGTTGGAATGAGGTGTTATCATTGTAAGGAGAAAGGAAATTTTAAGAGGGATTGTCCATAACGTAAAGAGAAGAATGGACAGAGATCAAAGGGTAATAATCAGCTTGTTGTAGCTTAGGATTGTCTTACTCAGGATAGTTTTGATGAGTGTGAAGGTGGAGATATTCTAACTGTCCGTACAACTACTACTGTGGACACTTAGGTTCTTAATATAAGTGCATTTTATCATATGACCTATTCACGAGAATTGTTTAATTCTTTTAAGAATTGAGACGGAAGTGTGAGGTTGAGTGATGATGGAGATCTAAATGTTAAGGGCAGTGGCTCAGTGCAGATTAGGATGTATGATGGCATGGTGAGGACATTGGATGCCTGGTATGTCCCTAAGTTGAACAAAATTTCATTTTATGGGTACACTGGATAAAAATGGGTGCACTTTCTCTAGAAGTGGTGGAAATCTTAGAGTGTCTTCGGGTTCTTTGGTTGTGATGAAGGGTACTATTGAACATGGGATTTATAAATTGATGGGCATGTCAATTTTAGAAACTGCAGAGATTTCTAACTCTTTGGCAGTTGATTTAGTAGGAAGCATGGTAATGTTACTGAGTTATGGAATCGCAGGTTGGGATATATGAGTGAGAAGGGCTTTTCAGTGTTGTTCAAAAAAGGATTATTAGGGAGTGTTGAGACCTTGAAACTGATGTTTTATGAGAGTTATGTAATGGGCAAGCAACATAAAGTGAAATTCGATATGGGTAGTCACACTACTAAGGGGA
This sequence comes from Breynia disticha f. nivosa, assembly GCA_948193385.1. Lineage (NCBI taxonomy): Eukaryota > Viridiplantae > Streptophyta > Magnoliopsida > Malpighiales > Phyllanthaceae > Breynia > Breynia disticha. The sequence continues at coordinate 3,425 of CANYCX010475361.1, forward strand.
TCCTTGAATTTGTGCATCCTGATTTGTGGGGTCCTACTCCAGTGGAGTCTCGTAGAGGATATAGGTACTTTGTAATTTTTATTGATGACTTTTCTAGGAAGGTGTGGGTGTATTTTTTGAAGTCCAAGGATGAAGTGTTTGGAAAGTTCAAGGAGTGGAAGACTATGGAAAAAAAGAGGACTGTCTAGGTAATCAAAACACTCAGAATAAATATTGGTCTTGTCTTCTGTAACAAAGAAATCAATGAGTTCTGCAGGAAAGAAGGCATAGTAAGGCACCACATTATGCAACTTACACCACAACAGAATGACGTAGCAGAATGGATAAACCAAACACTTGTTCCGTGTGCTAGGTGCATGAGGATATATGTTAGGTTGGAAAATAGTTTTGGGTTGAGGTAGTTAACATTGCTACTTATTTTCTTAATTTATTGCCATCACTGCAATAAATTTAAAGACTTCATAAGAGGTATGGTCTAGTAAACCTTATGATTATTTTGGCTTAAGAACATTTGCATATGCTCATGTTAGAGATGGTAAACTAGAGTTGAGGGTAATGAAGTGCATATTTCTATGATATGTAACAGGGATGAAAGGTTATAGACTATGGTGTATTGAAAAGAATAGGTCACTTAGATTCATTATTAGCAGAGATGTGAACTTTTATGAATCTATTATACGAAGTCAGAAGTAGGAGTTTAGTGATCTTGTAAAAGATCAAGGTGTAGACTAGATGGTGAAGCATTAGGTTGAGGCTCCAATTGAGAATACTACGAGTGAGACAACCACAGAGTAGTCCAATATCAACCAGGATGATTCAAAGAGTATAGCAATGAGGAGCTCGAGGCGTGAGATCTATAAACTTGCAAGGTATGTGGATTGTGTTAGTGTTAATATTACTGATCCTTTTGTCTATGCCTTAACAGTGGCAGAACAAATTAACACGAATGAACCAAGGTCATAGAAAGAGGCAGTAAGAAGTAAGGATAAAAACAAAAGGAAAGAATCAATTGAGGAGAAAATGACCTCATTGATGAAGAATCAGACTTGGGTACTTGTGTCATTACCTAAAGGAGAAAATTCAGTTGATTGTAAATCATGTTTCAGGATCAAGGATTGTAGTTTACAGAATGAACTGCCAAAATACAAATCTAGATTGGTTGCAAAGGGTTTTTCATAGAAGGAAGGGATAGACTACAATTAAGTGTTCTTTTCTGTGGTGAAGCATAAGTGCATTTAATTGCTTTTGGCTATGGTGAGTTGTTATGACTTCGATCTTGAGCAACTTGATGTTAAAATTGCATTCATGTATGGTAATCTCGAGGAAGAGATTTACATGAGGCAACCAAAAGGGTTTGTGAGTTCTAAAAATCCTAATCATTTATGCTTGTTGAAGAGGTCCTTGTACGGTTTAAAGCAGACCCTTAGACAATGGTATAATAGGTTTGATTAATTTATAACATCTCATAGTTTTATTAGGAATCAATTTGCTAACTGTCTTTACTTGAGGAAACTGTAGGATGGTTCAAATATATATTTGTTGTCATATGTGGATGATATGTTGATTGTAGCTAAGAATTAGGATGAGATCAACAAATTAGAGGATTTATTGAGCAGTGAGTTTGAGATGAAAGATCTGGGTGTAACAAAGAAAATTTTGGGAATGGAGATACGAAGAGATCGTGGTGCAGGTGTGTTGTGCGTATCATAACATAAATATATTGAGAAGTTACTACAAACATTCAACTTGCATTAGAGTAAACTGATTAGTACTCTATTGACCCATCATTTTAAGTTTGATAGTAGTACATTGCCTTAAATAGGTGATGAGGTGGAGTACATGCAAAGAGTGTCTTATGCTAGTGTCATTGGGAGTTTATTGTATGTTATGGTTTGCACTAGGTCAGATATTTCTCATGCTGTGAGTGTTGTTGTGAGGACTCTTAATAACTAATCTACTGCTCTGTATTAGACCACTAATAGATAGTTGGTCGTTAAGCCACTAATAGATAGTCGACAGTTACTTTGCAAACATTATTGTAAATATAGAATGCTTGTAATGTAGAAGTCATGTGTGAATTATTGAATCTCAAGTATCTCTCTATCTTCTCTCTTTCTCTCCTATCTCACGTCTTCTTTTCTCTTCTCACCCTCTCTCTCTTCTTCCCTTCTTTCTCTTTTTGTCTATCTCTTTTCTTCTCACTCTCATCTCCCTAACACAATTCTCAATTCTAAATTTCTTTTATTAAATCAATTGGGTTCCTGACTCTTTTCTATCCTTTCCAAAACTGAGTATGGCTAAAAAATCGAGGTGATAGTTTCTCATTTGGCTTCCAAGCGGTGGAGTACTCACGATAAGGCCTCAATTTCGAATATACTTCATCGCCTACATCAAATTGGCCATCCCAGCGATGGCGCTTAGACTGTTGCTTCATTTCACTCTACACGTGGGATCAATAAATTAATTCGATGTGCCATTTAATTGTGCCAACATTTAACTCTCCAAGCACCTCAACTCCATTTGTTTATGAAACATCAATTTTCAAAGGACCAAGTGGGTTTAAAAAAAAACAAAGGACCAAGTGAGATTTCTCAATACTGGTAAAATGAAAAGCAGTTTATAAAAGTGTTAAATGTAGCATTATGTATGTTATGTTGTGCATGAGACTGGATATTGTATTTGTAATAGGATTGGTAAGTAGATATCAGTCTAATTCAAGTCCTAACCATTGGGGAGCAATTAAGAGGATCTTGAGGTACTTGAAGGGGACTTCAAGTTATACATTATGTTATCGAGGAATGGACTTTCAGTTATGTAATTACACAAATGCTGATAATGGAAAAGATAAAGACGGGAGGAACTCCACATCTGGATATGTGTTCACACTTAGAAGTAGAACAATTTCTTGGTGTAGCAAGAAAAAATCTTCTATGGCTTCATGTGTAGCGGCACAAGAAGAGGTTTGCTTAAAACATTTCTTAGATCATTGGATCTAGTACTGATGGGAAAAGCTGCTACAATCTTTTTTGATAGCATTGCATCGATAGCTTCTCCAAGAATTCTAAATATCATGAAAAAAGCAAGCACATTGATATTAAGTATCATTTCGTGAAAGACAAAGTAGTACAAAGAGAAATAAGTTTGATTCATGTTCCTTCGAAGGAAATGATCGCCAACTCATTAAGTAAACCAATAGTGGGAGAAATTTATGAACAACATGTACGCGCTATGTGTTTACGTGAATCTTAGATATATGATATTTTGAATTTTATTGTCCATACATTTTTTGGAAATCATTTATTTTCTAAAATGTTAGTTGCATTTTTCAAAATATCATATTTGAGCAATACAGAGAAAATTATTATGTATGGTCTTCTTAAGAATGTTGACAGAAGCAACCTGCTCACACAGACATGTTATTTGGGTTTTATCTTTATAGATAAAATGCTAAAATTAGGTAGTTATTGGAAAAATATGAAATAATTCCACTTTGAAATAATATCTTAGAACATCACTTCTGGTTAAGCGAATTTATAAATATGAATTTATTAATGCAAATACTATGGAAAAGTAGCATACCATTTAAGTTTTCTCAAATTTTGAAAGCAAACATGTAAAAGGCTAAAAAATGGACTAAGGAAAAGTATTGTGTACACCAAAAGGCGAAGTTTTCATGTGACGTAATAACATGTGCTCATAAGTTGAGAATGTATTACAACACTATTAAGTATAGTGTGTAAGCTGACCAAAGGATGAAAAATCTTTAAGTGAAATTGACCTCAATTTTCCTTATGCTAGAACCAATAACGCTCAAGGGGATCTCTACATGTGCTCTTTTAATTTTACTTTGATATTATCGTGAAGTATATATCATGATGTTTATTTTGATAATTTGTATAGATACGTTGCACTAGCTATGAGTTGGCACACATTAACTTTTTGGCTAGATGTCATGATTTATGATGGATCAATAATAGATAATGAAGATTATTTTCGAATGTATCACTCGAGTTCATATGATGTTGGATTAGAATTATAGTTCATAGTGAGAATTTCAATTAGCATTTATGACAGGCTTTCGTAAGATCAAAGTGAGTAAAAAACTGTGATATTAAGAAAGTAATCTAGGGACAAATCACGTTTTGCTAAAAATAAAAGACTGTGAATAGACTTCTATTAAATGAGCTGCATAAATTACCTGAAGCTCATACCTTTATTGCTCGCACACCCACACTACGAAGAAATAGAACACGATGCCTAAAAGAGAAGGGTTAAACTCACAATTGTCATGTGCAAGTGGGAAATAAAAAAATTATTCCGCCCATGATTTTGAGTTTGTGCAATAAATATAATTAAGTTAAAAGATTAATTATAGTTTATTTAATAAGAGGATTAAATTAGAATAATTTAATATTTAAGGGCTAAAATATAATTTGACCAAAAGGTACTTGTTCACCAAATGGTACCAAGAGTTCTATGAAAGAAACTTTTCTCCCTCATTTACCACACCACAAATCATATTACAAATTCTCAAATTGAGAGAAAATGACTCTCATAGTTTTTGGTTGATCGAAAAAAATCTGGTGTAGCTTCAGGGGCGAAGTTTTGTTCGATTCTTGACGGGTTGCATGTGCAGATACAGACATACTCTCAACGTGGTAACGACAATGTTTCGTTGCAATAAAACATACTACAAACTAGAATTTTTGTTCGTTTCATCATCGCATAATTATTTGTTAATTATGCTATGTATATATGTGTGTGTGCGCGCGCGCGCGTGCGTACGTGTGTGTGTGATATATATATTTTCTTTCAGTTTAACTTATCTTTATAAAAAATATATTACTATAATTAATATAACATAAGAATTTTTGGATATAAACTAATTTATCAAGACAAGGTTCTTTAAAATAATTATATTTTTAGGAACAAGGTCGGCTGAAGGTACAAGCCACTAAGGCCTGCGCCTAGGGCCTCGTCAAGTAGAGGGTCCCTTAATGAGACATTAATTTGAGTTTATGTATTTATGATTTTGAAATAAAAATATATTAATAGATATTTATTAATTTAATATCATATTAAATTAGACAACAAGATACATAATGACTCAGAATATTCGTTAACACAAATATTTTTCGGTAAAATTATATCTGTGCAGTCAACTAATTTATTAATGTTTACAAAATAATTGGTAAATATTTTCATTTTTATACTTTTATATTTTAAACATATTATTTGGACAACAATAATTTTATATTCTGCTTATTGAATCACAAGATTGAATATATTTTGGAATAAAACTTAGTATTGGTATTATAAAATCTTACAATTTATGGCTTTTATGTGTTTATGACAGAATAATATATTTGCACGTACTTTTCTTTGAAATTTATCTACTGTACTTATAGATCAAAATAGCTAATTGCATTTTTATTCTTATAATCACACCACCTACATTACAATTAATAATTTTTCAACCATCATAACATAAGTAATAATATTTTTCACACTAACTCATACTTTAAAAAAATCAAATGATTATCATGTATTTATATTTTATTATATCAAAAGTGAAAGGATAATTTATTCCGCCCATAATGTTTGGGTTGTCGAATAAATATAATTAAGTTAACGGACTTAATTATGATTTATTTGGTTGAAGGATTAAATTAGAAATGCTTTTAGTTTAGGGACTAAAGTGTAATTGTGCGTAGAATGTACCTATTCACCAATAGGTATCTTTTCTTTTATAAGCACTCATTTCCTCCACATTTCTCATTCTACACTTCCACATTTCACCAACAAAATCAGATTTATTTCTGGAGGTTTTAGAATGAGTTCTAAAACCTCTCTCTCGGCGAGGTATCGTTTTTCTTCCATTGCGTTGAATGGAATTTCAGGTACGACATTCTGCTCATTTTATTTACGCTTTAATTAATTATTTGTTAATTAATTGTCTTATATATATATATGTTATATATATCGATTTCTTTCAAAAAGTCAATTAAAAATTATTTTATAAATTTAAATAAATAATTTAATTTAAAAATTTTTGCTCACAAAATATTTAAAAATCAAAATTTTAACTATAATTAATATTTCTATATAAAAATAATAAGAAATCACATAATTAAAATTTGTTTAGGGCCACAATATGTTTCAAGACCCTGTTTAGGCATATTATTTTTTATTTATTTACTTACTTATACACAAATTTAAAATTGAACAGATAATTTATATGGTCATTGTGTGAATTAAAAGTCTACTTTGCTTAATCTTTATTACTTGTTTGATTATTTTTTTTTATAAACTACTACTTGTTTAGCCCAAATGTTTTCTAACGATAAAAAAAACTGAATTCTCCATATTGTTATAATCCTATAACATTAAATTAACTTACAATCTCAGTTTTAGATTACTTATAATTTGTTCCACGGATGTTTTTTAAATAAAAATATTACATCTCCAATTGACTTAGTAATTTACTTGAAATGTATCTCTGCAGTACAATAAACAATAGGATTTTCACCATAACTGATAAATTACATTTAAACAACGTCATTGTCAGTCGCTTCTAATTACAATTTACGAATGATAAAGAAGAGATATGTCTCATTCAACCCCTATTTTCATCTACATGATAAGAGAGGTAAAAGAAAGTGCGACGGAAAGTTTTCAACAAAAACTTAAATCATACACAAACAAATTAGATAAGTAGAATTTTCATCAAAAATTCATACGATTGAGTTATATTCGTCATTTACTGAAATTAATAATTCAGTAAAAAATTAATATTCAATAAAATATGTGAACTTTAGTAAGTTACGTTACACAATCAGTATAATTATAAAGTTACTTAATATAGCCTAATTAATTTAGATGAAATCAGTCACGACAAACTTTTTTTGAAGATTTCATTGAAGTTAAAAAAATTATGTGTGACGCCAAATTTTAATTCCTAATTATTTCATTTAATCCGAACATGTGTTTTTTTTATTTAAATGTATGATGTTCACTAATTTTATACATGTGACACTTAAAACTCAATGTATAGAATACTATACAATGCATCACAATAAAACAAATTATGTAAAAATATTTACAAATTCATTCCTTAATCTCAATTGTGCTTCATCGACCTTACTCGTGGAAAACCCCTGAACATGCACACACAATACACAAGCACACATGCACGTGAGTATTAAATACCCAGTAAGTACACCTACAACACACTTACCAAAGTAGTTAATGCTTAAGTACTTTGTTGGTAAAGTGTGTTAGGTGGTTTAGATATAAAGGATAGCAAGTTCATCCTAAGTTAACTAATTCAATAATCATTAGTTCATTATCCAAGGGTAGGAATCATGAAAACTTAATTTATACCAAACTACTAAGTATTAGGTCAAAGGTTATTTCCATTTCCTCCTTTAACATATCATATTTTAGCCTACTAGAACAAAGGGAATGGTCATGGGAACGGCCTGCTCTGGCCGTTCTCCCTTACTGATTTTGCTCTGCAACTAGAACGGCTTGGGGATCGGTTTGCATAGGTCGTTCCCCAGCTCATTCTGACCTAGTGGATTCATAAAAATAGCAGCTTAAACACTTAGAAATCCAAACAACCTCGCCTACTAATCATGGTATCATTCCTCAAGCAATCCACCTGCATCAACAAGCTTAAAACACAACACATTCCACCTTAAACTTCTCAACCATTATCAAGAAACATTCATTATCTTTTTCACAATTGAATCACGGAACATCCTCAATCATTATTCAAGCTAACTCGTATATCATCCACTCACAAGTTCAACTTCTTATACATTTCCAAACAATATTCATAATTCCATATCCACCTTAGGACATAATTCATAACACCACATAACATCAACCAAACACATAAAACTTCACATATATTCCATTCTCAAATCCAAACCATACCCAATATTTAAATGCAAATGTATGCACTATCCCGAATGAAAGTCATATAAATGCATGCCCAAAGGTCTTTATTTATTTATCGTGCACGTGAGAGAGTCCACTCTCATAAGTAGGCAATTCCCCTTTATTCATACGGAAGAACAACTCGCGTTCCGGGAAAGAACATCTTGCCTTCCCATTCGGAGAGAACATCTCACCTCCCTATTCATAAGTCGAGCTCTCGCTCACTTTTAAATTAACAACAAGAGACACATGCTTTTTGTTCACAATTGGGTTAATCCCCTTTTTATCATACGGAAGAACAACTCACCTTCAGGGGAAGAACATCTCACCTTCCCTTTTTCGTCTCAAAGCATGAACATACAATCGTGCTCATGCAAATGTCAATAATGTCATGGATGAATGCACAATATGCATTTCCAATTCCAACCCACAATTTCACAATATCACATACGCATGAATGTTCCACATCATTCATTCCATATTCATAACATAAGCGACACATTCTCAACAATAGAATTTGGCACATTGAGATCAACACATGATCATTTCACAAACCAACATGAATATGCACACATATCCATAAACGGCTAACTCGTGGCATAAGCCAACACACACATCATTTATAACTCACACGAGTTTATCACCATAACCATAATGGAACACTCATAACGTGCACATGGATATTCAAACACAATTCTTTATAAGCTTCATGCTCAAGCATAGACAACTACGAGCGACAATCATTTTCAAACCAAGTTCAAACATTCAATTTAGGTCATCCTTTAACACAAATTAACATTTCAAAATGTCAAACACAACTTCTTTATGTCATGTACTTATGAGCATTCAATCCTTTCCTCAAAAGAAACATATCATTCACATGAACCATTTGCATTATAATTCATCACACCACAAACTCAAACATTCATAGCATATTTTGCCATAATACTCATAAGCATATAACCACACGCTCACAACACATCTGATTTTATGACTTACACTTAAGAAAAACAACATTTCCATTCAATTCATTAATAGAATAATTTCATAGCACCTTATCATCATCAATTACATTCCACACATAACAAACACAAGCTCATACAACTTCCAAGTAATTCACATAAAGGCATACAAGCAATCAAGTCCTTTAAATGACTCATTCTCGCTACCATTTCAACAAATGAAGCATTAATCAAATATAGTTAACCATATAGAAGCAAGACATACAATGGTAGTGTGTTACCTCGAGATCCGCGAAGTTGGCTCTCAGCTCAACT
>CANYCX010475385.1:0-11663 GCA_948193385.1 Breynia disticha f. nivosa
CATCCAAGTATGGTTCTAACAACTATTTTACTTACTGAATCAAATTAGCTACAATGGTATACTACTATTTGTTAGTGTAATCCCTAGCCCAATACATTGTTTGTAACTTTTATTATTGATTAATAAAATTATGAGGCATTATTTTATCATATCATGCGTTGACCTGTGGTATGTGTTTGATAAAATATCCAAGAATGTTAATTAAGCACTTGAGGTATCAAAGTTGAGGACCTTGATAGTAGAACCTGGAAATTATGAGATTAACATTCTAAATATCCCTAGTCTCTTATTTCTATGAGAATAGAAATGAATTAAAACTAGTATGTACTTTGTAGATGATCATGTTCTACGGGTCATAGATATTCGGGATATCTAGCAAAGTGTATAGGTATAATGTAGAGCATTGTACTTGGAGAGCGATCACTATTTGCAATGTCAAATATTATCCTTAGACTGAAAATCACCGTGTCTCTTGTTGTGATTTTAGTGTGCTTTGACATACGCCTAACGTGGCTGTAAAAAGTTGACAAGTATGGGTATTATTGGCATGCTAAGAATCATAAGTAAGAGCAGGACCCCTCTCAAATGAGTCCAGATATCACTGGCCATTCATAGACAAGATTGGGAAGAGTGTGGCCGCACCCCAATGAAATGATTGATTCATTTATTCAAACTTATCAATTTTCTCATAGAGATCAAGAAAAAAAGATTTAGAATTAAATAAAGGTGTTAGCGACATGCCTTATGTTAATCAAGATATCAAAGGTCAAGGGATGTATTTGAATTGTAGTAGAGTTGTTGACACCACTCGTTAGCTATTTAATTTAAGGTGATCATAGTGTCTTACTAGAGACCACCTATGATTTATGAGTTATTAAACTCATTGCCTTTATTAAATAGTCCTACAAATCACACATGGATGGCAAAAAACCTAAAAGGGTAATTTCGATATTTCAACTTAGGTTAAATTCCAGTTATTGAGCCGGATTGGGAATTTGGGCCAATTTTGGTAATTGGGCTCAATATGGATGAGAAATAATATTTCTGACATGACTTTAAGATAAAGACTATTTATTAAATATGATATCTTAAGTGAAAATATGTAAGAAGACAAGAGAGAGAAAATTTAGGAAGCATGTCTTAAAATAGGACATGAATAATGTGGGATAAATTAAAAGAACAAAATCTTTTAATTATCCACATTAGGTCACGACATATGGGGTTATTTTAAGAGTTATTTTATTTTTATAAAAGACTTAACAAAGTCCTAATGACATTAGGATTGTTAAGTATTTTGAAAAACCAAAACACTTGTCTTTAAAAAGATGAAAACCCTAGTCTTTTATTTAATTATAGCCGTCCCTCTAAACAGAAATTCCCAGTCGTGAGGTTCCACCTAAACTAAGAGAGATTTAGGGTTTTTCTAAGAGAGAAAAGTATTAATAGGCTGGTCCATTGATTGATCATCGTGGTGCTTTTCATCTCGCAGTTTCCTCATCCGATTGACAAAAAGGTGAATTGTTCTTATTCTTTTTGTGCTAGTACACGTTTCGTTTAATCCGTGTGTTAGTTTTGTAGAGGAATCACGTTTGGGATTCAATCTTGGTGTCAAAAAGGTCGTCTTAGAGTATTCTGAGACATTAGTATTCTTGGCAAAGAATACCCACAGCCTTGAAGGAGAGAAAGAAAGGTATGTTCTTTCATTAAAAATTCAATTTTTATGTCATCTAGTATTCACCTTAATGTAAATATTTGTATTAGTCTTAGTTTTGATGTGATCTTGGGTTGTTCTTGACGTGTTTAACATGTATTTCTGCTGCCTTTAGACTTAGAACACGTTAGAAATCCCAACACTATTGAGATGGCTTTGGGTGTTAAGCTTAAGCTAGCGTTTGTTAATGGTTCTATTCCACAACCCCTTAAATCAGATGAACATTATCATGTATGGTTGCAAGTAGATTGCATGGTTAGGTCATGGATTATAAACTCTATTTCAAAATAACTTGTAGTTTCCTTAATGCATGTCAAATCCGTCCATGCTCTATGGAAGGATTTGAAGGATCGCTTTGGCAAAAGCCACAGTCATATGATCTATAAATTAAAATGGCAAGGAAATTTATTAATGATGATGTATTTCTCATAGTTGAAGCAAAAATAGGACGATTTGGAGTGTTTGTGTGAAGCTCATTTTTCAAATCCATTTAACCTGATAAACCATATTTCGATAATACTAATAATAAATCAGAATAAAAATAGAGGAGAGAGAAAATGAAATATTTATTTCATAAACAAATTTGGCCCAAACATCAGTAACATAAAAATATTTTACAGCGGAAACGAATACAAGTTTAAAAACATTTCAAACTCAAAATAATAATATTTACAAAATATGTACAAATATGTACAATGTCAAAAATGAAAGCACACAAAACAGATGAATGGAGCTCGACCTCTGACAACAGCTATCTGGCATAAAGATCACTGCAGCTCTGATCCAGTGGCAGCTATCTGCGTCCTACGCATCATTTAGAAACATAAACAAAGGTGAGTATATTTTACAATAGTCAGTAAGTATCTCACATTATAATTGATTCGTATAGGTTAAATGAACGCAGGGACAATCAATAACCCACATGATATATGATTCTCCTCTAATCTAAACAAACAACTCAATCATACCACGTAATCATTCTCTATAATCTTACACAGCTCATTTATACACAATACTCAACATATCAAACATCAATCTCAAATAAACAACCATCCTCATTTTCATTCATCAATAAGCAAATATCAGTGTAGCCAGCGTACATAAGAACAATACGCAACATAAAAATCATACACTGATAATAATCAACTCGTAAAAGCATTAATACATCAGAAGCATAAATTAAGCATGCTATAAATGAATGTCAGTCAGAATGTGCATATGAATGTTATGCAATTATGCAATCGCATGCAAATGCTGCCCCGGGGTCTTCTTTTCTCTTTTCTTTTTCTTTTTCTTTTCTTTTCTTCTCATATCATTTTTCCCTGGGTCCCAGACTGGCATCGTACCCAGTATAGCATCAAGACGTCTCTCAGAATCATCGGTCCCAGACAGGCATCGAGCTCTCACCCAGAATCATCAGGTCCAGCCTATATCTCATATCTCAGTGTCACACAATAATGCAACACAATGAATTATCAATGCATTCATTTAACAATATCTCAAATCATGTATGCTCAACATGCTCAATAAAGCAATTGAATGCTTTCTCATATATCAATCTTGTAATGAATATCAAATAAAACATCTGGAGCATGTTAACCAAACATATATCAACCAATCGTCAATATAGTCAAAAGAGCATACAAATTAAATTCAGTATAGTTCATAAAAATGAACAGCAAGGCAATTACAATAACATGCCAAACAATCACATAATCGAATCGTACCAATGTTCTAAAGAACATATTATACATAGTAAATATCATCCATAATAAGCTTTTCAAAGCTTATAATTAATTAACCAAACTTGGTATCAATCTACCAAGAATCAATCACAATAAAGTATTAATCAACATTCAATCAACCATATGTCAATTAAGAAATACATTCCTCAATCCATTCAATTCCATTTCATATCAATCATAAGCCAAACATCTCATTCTCAAATTCATTAAGATTCATCTAGAATCTACCAACTCAACATTTCATTATAGGCCATTTATATCTAAATAGAAAAATGCCTAAAACATAATACGAATCAATATGTAAGCGTAAGAACACTTATCTCTGAACAAAGAAAAATCAACGAGCAAACACAGCTCAAAACCCACTCCAAAACCCATTAAGATCCTCCTGTATGTAAATAACAACATTCATGGAATTAACCAACTATTCACACATTATTTCTAGCTTTACTTCCATTCAAATATAAGGATTTAAAAAGAATTCCAATTCAACATCAACCATTTGTAAACCTTACTAAACCTTAGGTTTTTCACTATTTTCCAACAACTTTCCTTCTTCAATTCCTTCCTAACACATAAAACATTCAATACAAGTCTCTTACACTTTGTTCTATCATTTTCAGCAATAAAACATCAATTCAATTCAGCAAACTTCAATCCATAAATCTTACATCAACCTTAAGTAAACCATACCACTTTGCTATCATCTTACCTTAATCAACCTAGGCAAGAAATCAAACCCCAAATCACTTTCTCTAATCAAAATCTTTCTTTTCTCAGCTCCCCTGCTGGTATTTTGCTCTGGAAAACGTTTGGTAAATGAAGGTGAATACCAAATTCTCAAAACATAGTAACTTATATTTTTTTTCAGCCAAACCGGGATCCACGCGTGGTGGAATGTAAACTGCGCGTACTTCTTATTTCCAGCATTTCTCCAATTTTCTTCGTTTACTTTGTGTCAACCTTATATCGACCTTCGATCAACCTTTATATATTGATGTTTAAACATTTATTAATCATAATTTACGATGAAAAATTCCTGGAATGTTACAGTTTGTCACCAACTCGCGATTCATCCTATGATGAAGGCAAAGAGGTTTTAGAAAGAGAAAACATGGATTAATTGATTTAGTTTTTTATGGGATTAAATAGTGCATATGATGCTATACAAAATTAGATCTTGTTACTTGATCCAATGTCCTTAGTATCTAAGGCCTATTTGATGATATTGCATGTTGAAAAATAATTCTCCATTCTTTATCATAATTTGCTAGAACAGAGTGCACATTTTGTAAAGTCTCATGGTGTTGGGGTAGAAATAATTATCCTGCTACTGGAGGGCTGTCTAATGGGAAGTCCATTGCAACCGGTAGAAAGGATAAAGGGTTCAGGTAATATGATTTCTGTAAGAAGGACAATCACAATAGAGATGCATGTTTTAAACTACACGGTGAACCTGAATGGTATAAGTCCAAATATGGTAACAAACAAAAATCTGGGCCAAACCTTGTACATAATATGATGACTGATACTCCTTTTGATTGTTTTACATATTGACACAGATAAACATACATTACAGGTTCCCACACCAGATATGGGGGATTTGGTAAAGGAACTTACTAAGTACATGATGGCCTTATCTAATTTTGTGACTAGTGTTAGTTTCGAACACATACCTAATGCATCTCAAAAACAAAGTGTGAATTTTGTTCATAATGTGGGAACTTCATTGAATCTATACATGCTCGCTTATTAGCTACTGTTAATCACAGTAAATGGATTATTAACACATGTGTTACTATTTATGTGTAGTGTGCTTTATTTATTTACTATTTTTCAACATTAGATTGACCTATAGAAATTGGTTTGCCTAATGGGTCAACTTCTTTAGTGTCTCGCATAGGAACTGTAAGAAATTTTACTAATCTGACTCTAATCAGCACACTATATACACCCAACTTTTAGTGAAACCTTATTTCAGTGTCACAATTAGTTTGTCAAAACAAACTAAAACTCATATTTCTTCCTACTATATGTTATTTACAGGACAAACTGATTGATACCTTGATAGGAATAGGACAAGCTATAGAGAATTGTATTACTTACATGTTCCGAAGGAGTTTCAAGGTACCCCCTACCTTGTTACAACCTCCTTTACACACTATACATACTATAAATACTACTTTGAATATATAATTCAGACAATGCATCTTTGTGGCATGTTGCATAATACAGACAATGCATCTCTGTGGTATACTGTACACACCTATTTTGGAGCTAGATACGTGCTGACAATTGAAGATGATGCTACTATGCCCCTTTTAACCTATGTTCTACCATATAAATCATATGTTCCACACCTCTTTCAAACATCTGTGAATCAATCCATAATCAATTTTCTCACAAAATCAAAATCATCAACAATAAACTATAGGAGTGAGACTGTTCAAACTTTCTTTCAAAACCAAAGGATAATTCATCAAACATCTTGCGTCTATACCCCCAACAAAATAGAATAGTGAAAAGAAAACATAGACATCTGTAATGTGTTGCTAGAGCTTTAATGTTGCAAGCATACTTGCCTAAGAAATTCTAGGAGGATAGTATAATAATGGAAACTTACATCATAAATAGGTTGCCTCCTAAACTTTTGGGATGTAAAAAATCCTATAATCTGTTGTATTCAGCTCCACTTAATCTATCCAAATTGAAAGTATTTGGTTGTCTTGCTTATTCCATTATTACTAAACCTCATATTGATAAGTTTGGCCTACGACACTACAAAAAAAACGATTTTAGCGACCAAAATGTTGGTCACTAAAATACAGATTTTGGTCGCTACATGAATTTAGCTACTAAATTTAGTGTCCAAAATTTGGTCGCAAAAAACGTCGTCGCTAAATTCATTTAGTGACCAAGTCGTCGCTAAACATACAGCGTCCGCGTGGTCGCTAATTTAGCGTCCACGTGGATGCTAAGTTTATTAGCGTCCACGTGGACGTTGTACAAAGTCAGCGTCCACGTGGACGCAGATCGTTTAGCGACCACGTGGTCGCTATTTATATTTATAATTTTAAATTTTTTAAATTTACTTTTTTTATAATTTATTTATATTAATTTTAATTTAGAGTTAATTTTCAAATAAAATTAATTTTTAATTTAAAATTAATTCTCAAATTAAAATTAAATATGAAATTAATATTGAAAATTAAAAATTAAAAAATATTATAAAAAAGAAACAGAACGGTAAAATAAAATATATATAAAATCAAAAATATAGTATAACATTCGTACATAACTAAAAAACATAAAATGAAATATCTAAGAAGTTGGTGGAGGCTATGGTGGAGGTGCCTAGGGGGTAGTCGTCGGCGCATCGTCAGAGGCGGGTGCTCGGCCGGAGAAGAATAGCTGAATCTGACGCTCCATCTGTGCCAACCGCCCCTCTAGTGTGTCGACCTGAGTCTGTAGATGCTGGTTATTGCGGGTAAGCTCCGCAGAACGCGTGGCGTCTTGCAAGGATTCGCGATCCTATTGGCATAAAAGTCTCCAACAGCTGTGTCGACGCCGAAAGCTGACCCACCAGGGCTGACACTGCCTACGGCTCAGAGGTAGGAATCACACTGCTCCTAGTAGCTGGTGACACTGCTCTTGGTAGCTGGTGCTGCCCTCTGAGGACTAATATCGAGTCAGCTTGAACTGGACGCGTGACTGATTGAACAAATTAATTAAAGTTATAAATAAAAAATCTAAAGTGAATGCAAAATTGAAAAAATAATGTGAAAGATAACTTACATGAACCTCTACTGACTTCTCGTCAACGAACCTGGTCGGATCCCCTCAGTGTGTGCGTCCGCACAAAAACCTTGTGAGGATAAACTGGTCGTCCCACCTGCTCCTCCTGAAAGTATATCAATTAAAAAAAATTTACGTATAATATAATAATTAATTTGAATTAATTAAAACAACAAAATAAAAAATGCAAAGTTACATTGACGTACCAGTCTCCGGCAATGCTCCGCGTGTGTAATCGACCCTCAGTGTGCAAGAACGGTCGCGATCTACGATTCGCCTTTTGTTTGGCCGACCTGGCCTGATACTCTGGCGTCAACCAGGCTGCCATCCACAAGTCCCAGGTAGGCGAATCGATCCAAGCTGGCTATCTCTTTGATTTCCTCGATTGCTGAACCTGTTGTCGTACCTACGGATAGCCTACTTTTCCCACTTCTTCTTGACCTGAGCCTCCGTCAATCCCAGGGTCTCGGGGTTCCAGTGAAAATTGCGCTACAATTTTAATTAATTTATTAAATAAAAACTTAAACTTAATAATTAATTTTATAATTAAAAATAATATTAATATTTTACCTTCCAAGCTTCAAATCAGTGTTGCTTGCTTTCAGTGCAAGCCTTTTTAAATGTCAATGTTGTCGGATCGAGGGAAGACGTGATGATCCGTGTAGAGTAGCAACTGATCTAGGTGTGGTGATCCAATCTACGGTAGTTTTAATAATTATTTAAAACAAATTAATTCATAATAGTGAAATTTTTCTAAAATATAAAATAATATTGAATTATTTACTTGCCATCCGGACGGTGAATCAAATAGAGATGGCATCAGGATCGAAAACTCGCGACTGCGAAGGTCGCTGTGCAGGTCGACGAGTGGAAGTAGATGCCTTGTGGTCATGCCGTGTAGGTTGAGGGCAACCTATTTATCAACATCCATATTGGGACGAACACCAAAACCATCATATACCATATGTTCCATATTCATCCCAAATTGTTCTTCTTAAAGGCCGGAGTATCGTCGACATTATAATTTGTCGGGTTCACATCATAAGTACTACTACTACCACCTACATGTTGTCGAGACTCGCTCAATTACACATTAAACATTTCTTTTGTCTCTCCGTGTGCATTCCATCAATAGTAATTGCTTACAAATCCGCGATAAATAATATGTTCTTTAACTTTGTCTGGATGTAAAAATTTTCTATTCTTACATTTTTTACACGGACAACGTAAGAATGAATTACCGGCATCAAAAGTATAATTCGACATGGAAAACTCCATGAATTGTTCAACGCCCACAATAAACTCATCATTAAAGAATCTCTCAATAGTACGTACATACATCCACTCACGCATTTCTCCTAATAAATATGAATATCACTCAAAATTATCCCTAAACAAATAACATAAAACTAATTACAAAATATAGAATTTAAAAATACATAAAACATTTATTAAATTAACACTTACAGTTATATCTGCTAAATCTTCGAAATAAGAGACGTTATTCAAACAACAACTGCTCCAACGTATTCTTCTTTACGAACAAAATATAATTTAGTTCGGTGTAATTTTTTAGGATACAAGCTTAACCAAACATGAAGCCATATATATAGGGAATTTCGGTGGGAAACTTTCTTGCAAAATTAGTGTCCACATGGACGCAATGGCCGCCACTGAAATTTAGTGACCACGTGGTCGCAAATTCGCGTCCACATTGTTGCTAATTTGAGTCCATATTTTTGGCGCAATTTTTTCCCGTCACACTGTTCATGCTGACCGTTTTTAGCGACCACGTGGTCGCAAATTTAGCGACCAAATGGACGCTAATTTTGACGGGTTTTCGCACCAAAATTTCCCGTGCCGTTGTACAGTCGGGTGACCATTTTAACAACCACGTGGTTGCTAAATTTTTAGCGAACACATGATCGCTAATTGTCTAAATTCAGCGTCCAAAATTATTGGTCGCTAAATTTTGGATGCTAAACTTGTTGAATCTTGTAGTGCGAGCTTTGAAAACAATATTCTTGAGCTACGTTGCCTGTGAGAAATCCTATAAACTTTATGATTTGGTTGATCACAAAGTGATTAACTCTAGATATGCCCATTTTCATGAGGATGTCTTTCTCTATACATCTGCCATTTTAAAAGATATTGTTGGTTCTATTCTGTTGTTTATGCCCTTTATTGATGGTGAAAACAATGGGAATACTATGGTTTCACGAATAGGTGATCATGTGGGCAGCCCTATTGATATGTCTAACCATACTAATAATCTTATGGCATGTGATGATACTTATTCTAATGCCTCTGCACATGATGACACTACCTCTGATGCAGATCCCAACTTAACCAGTTACTCATCTACTATTTCTTCTTTCAATTAATCCTGATCCTCCTTCTGGTTTAGTAGAGAATTCTGATTCTGTGTTCTTGCATGTTCTTTCATGTCGTAGTTCTCGTCATCATACTCCACGCACTTGATTATCTAATAATGTTTTTGTATAGTTGGTTCTGCATCTAATTCTTCTACACGTGTTGTTCCTTCTTCCCAATATGTTCTACCCACACTTCCTCATAATTTAGTTGTCCACCCACTTCTAGACATGCACAACTTCTAAACACTGTGACTAAATCTCAATGTCCTACTACTTACAAGTAAGCTAGTTTAGAACCTTTATGGGTAGCTTCCATACTAAAGGAACTAGATGCCCTTGATAGAAATAATACATGGACCATGGTAGATCCTCTTATTGGCAAAATATTATTGTTTGTGCCTGGAAATTTTGAATTAAGTAAAATCACAATTGTGACAACCTTAAGCATAAATTGAGGCTTGTTGCTCAGGGTTTTACCCAAGATTATCATGATAGTTTCTTTCTTATTGCCAGATGGACTACCATTCGACTGTTTTTCATCTGTTAACTGTTAAGGGTTAGCCTTTGCAATAGGTTGACATTAACAATGCCTTCTTGTATGGCTATCTTTATGAGAATTTATATGAGGGCTCCTCTAGGGTATGAAAAGGGTAATCCTGATAAAGTTTGTAAGCTTCATAAGTCATTATATGGGTTAAAATAAGCCTCTCGAGAATGGAATCATGAATTTCATTGGAAATTGCTTCAGTATGGTTTTACCCATCACTGCATGTTACTAATTAGTTGTGTGATTCTTAGTTCTTGGGATTACTAGTTTATGTTGATGATATTTTGATTTTTGCCTTTGATTTTGGACTTATTACCACTCTTAAGACAAATCTGCATGATGTTTCTACTATCAAGGATTTGGGTTTATTTAACTATTTTTTAGGAGTACAGGTGTCTCGATCTCTTACAGACACTTCTCCTTCCCAGTGAAAGTACATCTTGGACATTTCACTGGACGCAGGTTTGACTGGTTGCAAACCAATAACCCTTCCACTACCCTCTAGTGTCGTGTTTAACTCATGTGATGATGATTTTCTTTCAGATTCAGAACTTTATCATTGATTACTTGGTAAAATTCTATGCCTTAATTTTACCAGGCCTGATATTAGCTATGTAGTGAACACTCCTCAGAGTTAGTATGTTGGAGCTCCTTAGATGTAACATCCTAAAAATACGGTAAAAATACAATAAAATACAGTAAAATACGTATAAATACGTATAAAATACGTAAAAAAATTTCGCGAATTATTTTAATAAATAATTTTTAAGATATGTAAAAATAATTATAAATTATTTTTCGGAAAGGTTTAAGTCGATCGTGAGAATAAAACGACGACAAAATAAAATAATACGATTGGGGGATTAAATAATTCTTAATAAATTTTCGCGTTCATGTAAATAAATGTTTGATGAGAAATAAATAACGCGAAGATTTTGATAATTATATTAAGGTTATGAATTTCGAGAATTTTGAAATCGGAAAATCATTTGGAGTCGCGATTAAATAAATTACGAAACAAAGTGGACTCAATACGACTTAGAATTTAAAATTCCAAGTCTTCCAAACCCACTCACCCGACCACCTCCCCAAATTCCTCTTTCTTTTCTTCTCTTTCTTTTCTTTTCTTCCTTCCTTCCTTCTTTCTTTCTTTTTCTCAAACGATCTTCATTTCTCTTCTTTCCAATTCAAATTTCAATCTCAAAAATCATCAAAAATTGGTTTAATTTTGGAGCTAGGAGGTTAAGGAACCATTCAGGAGCTTTTATTGGTATGTTTTCTTGAATTTTATTTTGAAATCCCGCATGGAATTTTTGTCTAACTTTAGAAGGTTGTAAAACCTTCATTTTAGCTCCATTTAGTATGAAAATTGGTTCTTTGGATAGCTTAGTATGTATACTAAGTATTGGTAGCAAGTTTTGGTGATAATTCATAGCTTAAGTTGAGTAAAATGGTGATTTAAGGTAGGTTGTACAAAAATCCGAAATTTA
>CANYCX010475654.1:0-10098 GCA_948193385.1 Breynia disticha f. nivosa
CATATTAGTATAGATGAGATTTATAAATTGTCATATTAAATGATTTTCCTAGTTTCCGCATTTTAAACTCTGATGAACAAATGTTTTGTATTAATGCATCGAAAGCCATTCTTCTATTTCCTCTCTCATACATAACTTATCGGATTGAATGTAATGCTTTTAAAAGAAAAAAATATATATAGGGCATTTTCCATCTTTATATATAAAAATAAACTTTAGGGATTTGGGGCGTCACATAGAATGTTCGGTTACAAAACCCTAATTTTCGTCAATTTCAAGAGATGGTTTCCTTTTAACGTTTTTGAGCACCTAAACCACAAAATAACACGAAAGAAGGTTACCACTAGGTCATATATACATTAAGCTTTCCAACGAGCTATCTTATGCTCAAATTGGAGCTTAAACGAAAGAAATATGTGGTCAGAATCCTAGGATAAGGAAAATATACAAGATTTTCAAGAAGAACTTACCGAAACAAGATTGTCTATGGATCCTGGAGCTTTCGAACTTTAGGGATTTCGAAGAGAGATGGTGATTAGGGTTTTGAATGATGGAGAGAAATAGTATGTAGAGGATGAAGAGTCTTGTGTGGTGAAGAGAAAAGATGGCACATAAGGCTTTTATATATTTATCGAATTAATTTTTCCCTTGTTGGACTGGTTCCCTCGGTCCAACTCGTTCCAATTAATTCCCGAGTTTAATTTTCTCTACTTATAATTCTCTCCTTTTCTCGACTTTATATTTTACACTTTTTGCAAAAAATTTATTTATATTTTCCTAAATATTTTATTAAAATTTCATAAAATATCGTATAATTGAGGGCGTTATAGATTGATAGTAGTTGCAATTGGCAAGTCAGAAGAGCTTAAGACAAGTTTAAACCAATTGTTGCCTTAAAAGATGGTTGGCACTAGGTATAAAAGATAATGAAAATAAAGAATTATGGAATGCAAGTTGATGTTGGGACTCGTGACCAAAATATAGTGTCTTAAAGGCATATTGCCTAAAGGTAAGAGATATGAAAGTGTTGAAAACTTATGGGTATGAGAAATGCCCTTAAGAGAGAGTTCATTAGTGGAATACTTAAGTGTTAAGGTGTATGTGTAGCGTAAGGCTATGCCTTATTACTCATACGAGTGTAAGTAGGGTGTTGAACCCTTATGGAAAAGATGAATATGAGGATGTGAATTTTTATGCACGTATGAAATTGATTCTATAAGTTTGAAAAAAGATTGCATATAGCTTCGAGTATAATTTTATAGGAAAGAGTTGTGAGCACCTAGGTTGGATGTGTTTGAGTTGGAGTATATGAAATGGACAGATGTCCTTGGTTTAGTACGATGAAATGTGGTGTAGATAATGAAAAGGAGAAGACACATGAATGTGGAAATAAGATCTGGATATGGGTGTTTAACATTGTCATTAATTTTGTTTGATTGGTTGATTTTAGCTGTTATGGTTGAGTTAAAAAATGTTTTTATGAGTGAGGTACAAACATGCTAATGGTGAAGCATGCTTTAAGCAGGAATACGATAGTATGGATTGAGGTGCTAGTATGAGGTTGACTATGAAAAATAAGATGAAGGAGATTAAATCCTGGATTACAATCCTATATGAAAGAAAGTTAAAACATAAGACAATGTTCTTGTTTGTATGTATGTTTGACTTTTGTGGTTTGTTAAAAGTTTAAGAGCTTTAAGTGGGAATGTGTGAGTTTAGGTAAGTAAGTTGAGTCGATGTTCAACCAAACTTGCTTCAAATTTTGGGAACAAAATTTCTCAATGGGGAGAGTTCTAAAGTCCCAAAAAATATAAGTTGTAAGTATGTATGTATAAGTATATATACATCGGTGGATCGTAGGAAATTCTGAATAACGTACATTATTTATTGAGTAACGTGCATTACTCTTTGAAAAAAATGAATAATGATGTTTAGTGGAAGAATAACGTACGTAATTCTTCCCTTACTGCCCAGAACCTCATTTTGACTAACATACGTTAATTTTAAAATAAACATACATTATCAGGGGTTCGAACATGTCATCAAAAGGCTAGAACACATCTCATTTCGAGAGAAAAATCCCAAACCCTCCCAAACATCCTCTCAACCCTAAAACACCATTGCAACGTGCTCTAGACACCAAACCTTTCTCCTAACTCGTGCATTTTATTAGATTAACATCAACAGAATTTCTCCATCTGATTCCTCCACAATAGGGATTTTGATAACAAAGATGAAAGATGTAAAATCCTTATTCTAAGCTAAAATGTGTAGGTAGTTCAGTATATTTGGTGGGTTTTGTTGGGTTTTCATAGTAGTTTATGATTCCATAAACATTTAACAGAAAAATGGTAGATTTTAGAAGATTAAAGGATTTAGGGTTTGTGGGAAATTTAGGGATTTTTTAAATGGAAGAGAAATTGAGAAATTAAGTGTAGGATATTGTATATGATGTAAAATTTGTTACAATTTGTGTAATAGGCGACAAACGGAACCCGAAACGGAGATTAGTGCCGAATCGAGTCTGCGGGAGCTTGAAGTGTACTTTGACGCTTACTATCATATGCTTTCCTTTGTATGGTTAAGCTTTTATGAAAAATGTTTTCTTTTGATTAAATGGTAATGAAAATGAGCTAAATGAAAGACTCAATTTGTTTATGCCTTTATATGGTTTTTTTTTAATTGGTATGGATTGCTTAGAAATTGTGTGCATTGTCATTGACATTTTGGGAATGGTGAATGATGATAGTAAGATGTTGTGAATGTTCTTTTGATGTACTAAATGACGATTGCGAAGTGGATTAAATGTAAGTATGTAATGTGTTATATGATGAGTCATAAGGGCTTGACTAGTATTTGGAATGTATTGTGTTGCATTTTGTACATTAGAGATGTACTTATGAAGTGATGAAATATCATGAGTTATTGTAGATGTGTGTGTTGATTGATGCCACGAGTTGGTTATTTTAGAAATGTGTGCATATTGATGTTGAATTGCAAAATGGTATTCTATTGATCTAATATGCCAAATTCTATTAAGGAGAATGTGTGGCTTATGTTGTTCATGTGTAATGAATGATATGAAACATTCATGTGTATATGATGTTGTTGATTTGGAAATGCATATGTTGCATTCATTTATACTACGGTTTGGCATTGCATGAGCACGTTGTATGATTATGCTTGATACGATAAACGGAAGGTGAGATGTTCTTTCCCGGAAGGCGAGATGTTCTTCCGTGAGATAAAATGGGGGATTAGCTCAGTTATGATTTTAAGTAGGGCAAGAGTTCGATGTTGGGCTAGGACCGATGAAAAAGTGCTATTTCCAAATATGAGCGAGAGCTCAAAATTAAGGGGAATTGCCAACTTATGAGTGTGGACTCCCTCACAAGCATGTTAAACAAATAAAGACCCCGGGGTATGCATTTTCGTGACTCATACGTGTATTCGCATTCATGTGAACATTCATTTGATTTGGGATAGCATGGATATGATATGAGAATGAATTGTGTGGTTATGTATTTATGAAGATATGTGACCTATGGAAAGTCGTGAAGTATAAGTGTATATAAAATGGTTATATGTGCATTAAGGAAGTTGTAATGAAATTGAGTTGTTGAATGATTATAAGTATATGAAAGTGGTTTAGTGGCGTACTTTGTGCAAGAATATTTATGATGACATTGTGTTGCTTTGGCATTTAGAAATGTGTTGCATTCATTCTACCATGTCATGTGTACATGTTGTGAGCATCATTGTGTGTTCATAAAAAGTGGTATTTTCAATGGAGCTAGAGCTTAAAATAAAAGGGGTATTGCCAATCGAGCGAGAGCTCAACATAAAAGGGATATTGCTAATCAAGCGATAGCTAAAAAAGGGTATTACCAATTGAGCGAGAGCTCAAAATATATGGGGAATTGCTAATCGAGCGAGAGCTCACTTTAAGGGGTATTGCGAATAGAACGAGAGCTCAAACTTAGGGGGAATTGCCCACCATGAGAGTGGATTATCTCACATTCACATGAAAAGAAGTAAGACCCCGGGGCATACATTGTGTTTTTGCAGTGGCATTTTTGCAAATGGATTCTTTTATCTTTACTATTGATGATTATTATGCTACTTTGGTATGCTTAAAGTTTAAATGAACATATGTGTTGTTATGATTGAACATGGAATGGCAGTTTGAATATGGTCATGAATTGAGAGGCTCAATATATGTGTTCAATTGGTGTTTGTTACTTGGATAAGTATGTAAATGGATGAACATAAGTGTTGTGATGGGGCTGTTTATGTGTAAGTGTTATAGAGATGATAACAATGTGTGTATGTGATTTGTATGTTTGTGAATGGGAACTTTGATGAAGTGTTTGGTTAGGTGTATAATGTTATTTATTATGATTTGTACATTTAAATGATGTTTAAGTGATTAGGAATGTTGGTTTGATATGCCTAGATGTTGTATTGAATGTGTAAGTATGAGACATGACTTAAAATGTGGGCAGAATGGTGCTGATATGAGTTAATGCACGTTATTATATACGATAATGTACGTTAGATCCATAAACCTATGTTAATTGAGTGTAAACTTACGTTATTCTTGCCTGGAATTTCTGGAAAGTTGGTGATGAATAACATATGTTAGGGCCAGGCTAAACATACGTTAATTATGCCAAAAAACCTAGTTTTTGCCAGAATAACATACTAATGAATATTAAAAGCGAGTTAGTGATCTAGGATGATTCCCTAGTACATAAAACGCATAAAAGAATTGTTTATGGCATGGCAACGGTGAGCCTTTGGGGAATTTAGGCACGAATACGACATTGTTCATGCACCTCATCTTAACAATACTAGGGTTGCACTTACTAAGTATTTTATATACTCA
The DNA here is from genome assembly GCA_948193385.1 of Breynia disticha f. nivosa. Lineage (NCBI taxonomy): Eukaryota > Viridiplantae > Streptophyta > Magnoliopsida > Malpighiales > Phyllanthaceae > Breynia > Breynia disticha. The sequence continues at coordinate 4,889 of CANYCX010475654.1, forward strand.
CATTTGTATGTTTTGAATGTTCTGTAGAGTGACAAGCATTAGTGATGGGACTACGTATTTGGTAAGGCTAAGCAGTGCTATGCTGAAGGAGGTCGAGCTCATAGATTTGTGATATGCTTTTCTTGTATGTCTATACCATTGTAGTGTAGAAGAGATTTATAAACATGGCATGTAAAATGATTTCGATCGCTACCGCATTTCGCTATATGTTTGTGTAGGGCCAACCTTTATCTTTATCAAATGATTTGAAAAGTATTTTTCTAGTTTCCCTCTCTTGCATAATTTATATTTTAAAAAGAACAAAATTGGTTGCCAAAATCGATATTTATTCGAAAATGAAGTTTTAAAATTGAGGTTCACATATTAAGTAGATTACACGGCACCCCTAGGTAATGACTGAGGTATGCAATGTCACTGCTAGAGAAGGATGCCTAGTAATTGTAGGAAACCATCCCTAGTAGTCAAGTGGAGCCTACAACGCTAAGCTAGGTAGACTTCCAGTGGGAGTTTGTTGAGAAATATATGCCACTGGTCTACACGTACAAGGAAAAGGTGGAGTTTCTGAAGCTCAAATAAGGGAGCTCAACTATGGCTGAGTATAAGCGACAATACACATGGTCTACATTTACAAAGAAACGGTGGAGTTTCTGGAGCTCAAATAGGGGAGCTCAATTGTGGCAGAGTATAAGAGACCACAACCGAGCGAATGCATCGGGACCATTTTGATAGGGGAATGAGGATAGAGATTCGAAAGACATTGGCACACTGACCACCAACCTATAAACTATTATTAGAACATGTCATTACAGCCGAAGAGATTTTGGCTGAGGAACACCGATCAGACAGTAAACGCAAAAAGATTTTCGACATCTCTAGTACTCTTTTGAGATAGTAGAGAACAAGAGACCAGACCTATAGGTGTCTTAGCCGAGTGTCCTATAGAGGAGGTTCTCGAGGCAAGATCAGCTTCAGCACCCACCTACAAGGGAGGATAGCAAAGTGGTGATGCAGGAGGTATCATTTGCTACTATTGCCAACGAGTGGGGCACTTTGAACATCACTTCTACTAGAGGATAGAAAATGAAAGGGGAGCAACCTTTCCACTCCAGAGTAGTGTGGGGGATAATCAGACCTCAGCCAGTCAAGGTAGGAGTAGAGGGGGTGTAGGACATGCCAGCTCCATCAGTCGAGGTGGCTCTTATGCTCTGACTGCTCTGGTACCATAGCCTCAAGTCTATGCAGTGACCCAGGAGGAAGCTACAACATACCGAAACATAATCACCAGTATTATTATAGTCTTTGGTATTTGAACTTTCATTTTGATAGATGGGGGGTACTAGTTGTACCTTTATGAACCATGTATTTGCTAAGAGGGTAAAGGGGTGAATGAAACCTTTAGGATATTCAATAGTAGTATCGATATTTGCTGGGGATCTATTAGTAGCTGATACTAAAATTAGAGCATGCACGTTAGAGTTTGGGGAACATTCCAGTCATACGTGGTAGTGATAAAGATGATGGAGTTCGATAAGATCGTGTGGATGGATTATTTATCAGTAAACTGTGCGGTGGTGGATTGTTTCACCAAGGAAGTGAGCATAGATTGAAATGGACAGAGAAAGGTTCTACTGGCCAAAGAGAGGAAAATAATACCCACATGCCTTATATCGGCAATGACGACGGCTAAACTTATTAAAAATGGCTATGAGGCTTATTTGGCCAACGTTATTGATGATAGAGGGGCCACTCCAAAGGTAGCACAAGTAGACGTGTTAAGAGAGTTTCCCAATGTTTGTTTCCCTAGAATTTACCACAAATAATGCCCCCCCACGTGAAGTGGATTTTGACATAGAGACTATACCAGGATCAGCCCTAGTATTTATTGCTCCATACAGGATGGTGACCGTGGGGAGCCTCAGTTCTATTTATAAAAAAGAAGGACGGAAGTATACGATTGTGCATTGACTACCGACAGCTGAACCCAATGACAATAAAGAACCAGTATCCGTTATCATGGATAGATGATGTGTTAGATTAATTGAAAGGGGCAACGTGATTTCGAAGATTGATTTGAGATCTGGTTATTGGCAACTAAGGATGGCAGAAGACTCTATTCTAAAAACTGAGTTTCAAACTCGATATAGACATTTTTTAGTTCACAGTGATGCCCTTCAAACCCACGAACGCACTAGCAGTTTTCATGTCATTGATGAACAGAATTTTCGAACCATACCTTGACAAGTTCATAGTGGTATTTATTGACGACATACTTATATACTCCTGAATCAGGGAGGAACATAGAGGGTAGTTAAGGATGGTTTTACAAATATTAAGGGACAAGAAGTTATATGCAAAATTTAGTAAATATGAGTTTTGGGTAGAGGAAGTGATATTTTTGTGACATGTGATTTCTAAATATGGTCTGCAGTCAGATCCATCAAAGATTAAAGCGATTAAGGAATGGGAACCACCAAAGAGTGTCACAGAGAGTTGTAGTTTTCTAAGTTTGGTTGGGTATTACTGTAGGTTTATTAAGGACTTTTCACTGAAATCTTGACCGATGATAGGGTTATTGAAAAACAAATACTCCTTTCTAGTGGGATGATAAGTGTCAGAAGAGTTTTGAATAATTGAAGACCAACTTGAGTGAGGCCCCAGTACTAGTATTACCGTCCGAGGGAAGCAAGTATATGGTATATATGGACGCATCTAAACAAGGTTTGGGTGAATTGATAATGCAGGAGGGTAAAGTAATTGCACATACTTGGATACAGCTATGGCTGCAAAAGTGCAATTACCCACCTATGATTTTGGAGCTAGCGGTGATTGTACACGGACTTAAGGTGTGGAGGCATTATCTTTATGGTGAGACATTCAAAATCTTCACTGACCATAAAAGTTTGAAATATGTAACCACGTAGAAGGATTTGACCTTGCTACAGCAGATATGGATGGAGATATTAAGTATTACGATTACACAATTGAGCATCACCCTGGAAGGACGAACGTGGTGACAGATGCCCTAAGCAAGAAGACTCAAGAGCAGCTTGAGGCCATTTGTCATAATATGGAATCACTCTTCTCACTACGAGAACTCAGAGTGCAATTTGATCTTATAGAGGGAACTATATTGGTGAATATGCAGGTGAAACAAAAAATACAGGACACGATTGCTAGTAGGGAATTGGAGGACGCACACATGGGGAAAATAAGGAAAAGAGTGGAAAAGGGTAAGGTGGAGACTTTCCACCGAATCAATAAGCATGCCAACTTGTACTACTATCAGCGATTCTGTGTGCCCGACATTTAGGAGCTGAAGGAGGAGATTTTGATAGAAGCTCACTCCTGTTCTAATGCAGTACATCCAGGCAATACCAAGATGTATCACTATTTTAGGGAATATTGTTGGTGGTGGATTTTGTGGCAAAGTATTTATCCTGCTAGTAGATTAAGGCAAAACATCAAGCCCCAACAGGGAAACTGCGGTCCCTTATGATTCCCAAGTCGAAGTGGTAGAAGATTACAATAGATTTTATAATTGAGTTACCACAAACCTTTAGGCACGACGATGCAGTGTGGGTAATCATGGATTGCCTTACCAAATCGACGCACTTATTACCTAAAGATTAAAAGATTCCCTGGATCGACTCGTAGAGAACTACGTGGCCAAGATAGTAAGATTACATGGAGTTCCAGTGTCCATCGTATTAGACAGAGACCTACAGTTTAAATCATGTTTTTAAGGTAGTCTATAACGCGCCACATGTATGCAGTTGCATTTTAGTGCTGTTTTTCATCCCAAAGAGATGGACAATCAGAGAGGACGATATAAACTCTTGAATACATGATGTGGGCATATGTCTTAGAGTTCAAAGGTGAATGAGATGACCACCTGCCTTTGATAGAAGTTGCTTATAACATCAGCTACTAATCTAGTATAAGAATGGAACTGTATGAGGCATTGTACAGGAGCAATTACTGAAGCCCTATTTACTGGGACGTAGAACAGTTACGAAAATTGGAAGGGCCATAAGTTTGTTCAATAGACTATCCAAAAAATTGATACGATGAAGAGGTGTATGAAGGAGGTGAAAGACCAATAGAAGAGTACGACAAACACCACCGAGACGTAAGCCACGATGTAAAGGATACAGGAGCTATAGTTAGAGGTTTCAGAGAGCTTAGCTTATATGAAAGACCCAGTGGAGATATTCGATTGATAAGTAAGGAGACTCCAAAAATGAGAAATACCTATAGTGAAGGTGAAATTAACTTTCCACTCGCCACATGAGGCTACTTGGGAAGTGGAACGTGACATGAGGGAGTGCTACCGCTACTTGGTTGCAGAGGACACAGAATTCTAAAGAGATAACCCTAAACCTTACTAGAGAGGTGTAACAAGGAGATTACATCCTTTTCAATTTCGTTAATAAGTTAAGGGAAAAGAAAATTTCAGGGACGAAATTTTCCTAATGGGGAAGAGTTGCAACACTCTCAAATTTTCTTTCAAAAACAAGCTATTAAATAAATATGAAAACATATCTGGTAAAAACACAAGGGATCATACGAGTTTTACACACAAACAAAGGGAAATATGCATTGAATTAGACTAAATGGTTTGGGAAATGGTTTGGGAAAATCGTTTCCCAAACCGTTTGCTACGAGGAAGGACATTTAAAAAGGGGCAAAATCAATTTTTAATTAGCTCCAGCCCTAAAACCCTACCTCATTCAAAATTAAACCTCACTTTAAACCTAACCCAAGAACACATATCCCTCTTTTAGACATTCATTTTTTCCCCAACTTGAGGGACACATCAGGGGAAACAAACTCAGTTGGAAGAAGGAAGACCAAGAGGTAATGTTGTCTCCCCCACCAAATAAACAAATACTTCAATTTAGGAAAAGTGATGAGAAATAGGCAAAGGGGTGAGGACTTGTGTGTGTTTAAGAAACATGAGTTACAATCTATGGTTAAGGATAGGAAATGTTTGTGTGAAGCCCAAAATTAAAACCTGTATTTCAAAACCTGTCCCGATTTTAATTTTGAACCTCCAAAATTTAAGAAAAACATATGTCCAACCTGTCAAACTTTTTCAATAACAAACATGGATATAGAAAAGAATTATCAAACAATAATGTGAAATGTAAAAATAAATACATTTCTTTAAACATCTTTTCATAAGAATCCATATTTATAAAATATGTGCT